>QGOG01001437.1:0-69738 GCA_003313185.1 Collybia sp. MG36
CAGCCAAATTTAAAGTCACTACATAGTTGACTAAATGGATTGCCCAAGCTCGCTGATTTAATTAATGTTTATGGGTCAGGCAAAGCGCCCACCACCTCCCATCTGACCATTTGCTTGGGCTACCCGTTTCTTATGATCCAGTGATATGTTTGCGTCCATGTGGTAATTCTATTTTTACACTCCAAGTTGGCCGCATTCCAATCGCAAGCCTCCTTATCAGACCAACCAAATAATATCCATGCTCAAACCCCCTTGTTCTACTCTTCTCCTCAGCACTCTAGTTCATTTATTGACATGGCCCAACCAACACCCGAATCTTCGGCGGCCATCCCAATGAACTTGAATGAACATGATACACCCCGGTACAAAGTGCACTGGTACCGTGGTACAATCTTCCAAATCTTGGTTGTTGGTGGGGTCTTTTTCTGCGTGAGTCGTGCCATTCACCCAGGCGGTCTGGGGTATTCACGAACATAAAATGCCCCAAGGCACCGGTAAGTATATTATCAATGCCTTTGAGTATCGCTGCGGTACAACCTGGAGATGAAAGGGCATGTATAATGCGCTCAGCTCCCTCGGTGCTGGTGGCCTAGCGACTCCTTGGTATGCAAACGCAACCGCTGCCGCGGGATATGGTAATGCCATCTCAACCCAATGAGGTACAAGTAATCACCTCCGTTTGCGTAGTTTTCATGGCCGTCCTGTGCATCATTGGTGGTGTCGTCGTCAGTAAAATCGGCGTCAAGCCGGCTTTATTCGTAAGAGCTCTGCTATTGTCTACCTCGCCCATTTGAATGCAGCACCGATCGGTAGATTGCTAGCAGCGGAGACATTGTGTGAGCTCCCTCCATCACTCTTCGTGCCTTTAATGTCTGACATCATCACCACAAGTTATGCCGGGAGCCTTTATGTCAACTCCAAAAATGGGACGCAATGGTTCTTGATGTTGGGTTGGTTACCCCCAATTCATTTGGATGCTTCAACTAATCTACGAAAAGGATCCATATACTCTGGCTGCACAGACGGTCTCATGTACGCCGTGGAAGGACCAATCATAACATGTACGTCTCAATTGTTGAGCGCCGATTGGGTGATTCGACAAATATACATAGCCTACCCCGAAAATGACCGTCGCGGTCGCATGTTGGCCCTCTGGGTCTTCATGCGGAATGCAGCGCCCGTAATTGGTGGCGCTATCATTTTTGGGCTCAATTCATCCCTTGACTCCAGTGGAGGTGTATCACTCAAAACATACCTCACCATCATCGGGATTATGTGTGCTGGGCCCTTCATTTCCCTTCTCCTTTCCCATCCGAGCAAAGTCCAGCGCAAGGACGGGAAAAAGATCGCTTTCAGGCAGATGGGATGGAAACAGACAATGGCAGAGTGGTTTAAAGTCGTGTCCTCCCCCAATGTTTGTGACGTTGTTATTATGATATACATGACCTTTCAATCGTTTTTCAGATCCTGCTCTTGTGCCCGCTCTTTTTTACTTCTTGGTTTTATGGCTCTTATATTGGTGAGTATGCAAGATATATGATTTCAGAATCCTGAACTACTATGATCGCTTCATAGGCACTTTGCAAACCCAGTACTTCAATGTCCGTACGAGGGCTCTATGCGCATTCGTCATTCCCTGGGGGGACATTGCCGGCGGATTCATGATTGGCTATTTCCTGGACAATAAACGAATGTCTATCAAACAAAGGGCTCGATGGAGCTTTGTCTTATTGATGGCTCTCAACTTGGCACTTTGGTGAGAATACCCTCCTTCTCCTCCCCTTTTCGTCTGCTTACCCTTTTCACCAGGGTTTGGACAGCTGTTGTCACCAAACAGTTGGAAGAGCAGCAACCTGTTATTGATTGGACATCGGCGCTTTTTGGCAGGACATTCTCGCTCTTCATTCTGTTCGACCTAGCCACAATGGCCACGCAAACGAGCCTATACTGGATCATCAGCCACAGTGGGTCCCATGATGATTGCCCGGGTGAAAGCACGCTAATCCAACGGATCTTGTAGTGTCCAATGACTTTATTGTGCTGTCATACATGACGGGAACACTGCGTGGGATCGAATGTGCAGGCCAGGCCGTTGCATATGGCATCAAATCGAGCAACACCACTAACTGGCTCTCCATTGGTCTTAACATCGGACTCAGTATGTATCACCCCAACTACTCCAGACCGTACTCACCCCTAGCCTAGTTGTGCTCTCCCTCCCATTCGCCTGGGTTGTAATACGAAAAATAGGAGTTTCTGATTTCGCGGAGATTGCTTTCGACGCGTCATCCGAGTTGGGCGCGGTCGACGAGAAGAGCGTGACAGATTCGGAAAAAATGTAAATGTCATAACCAGGGTATCATGCGGTAAGGATTGTACAATATGCTAGATATATAGCGCGTAATGCGTGAGGATATATATTATGTATATGGAAGCTTGGCTGGTTCACCCCTCTGCTCTGCCTGCGAAGTTCTCGATGGAGAACGCCCGACCATCCTTATCTATGCTCCATGCTCCGATAATGAGAACAAGGTTGGGCGTTTGGGGAACCACGGCCTCGTTTTGCGAGAGAGCCTCATGAACATTCAAAAGGTTCCCAATCAGAGGCCCCAGACGTTGACAAAATGCTTCATAGGCTGGAACCACTGCCCGCAAATCAACGCGTTCCAGACCGTCCAGGATCGGACACTGTAGAATTGATTAGTTGGTCCTAGACGTATCAGAGAGCTTGCAATATAAATACATCATCGCTCACGACGGCCTTGAGCTGGTCTCCGTGTTCATCTTCTAGCAGGAAGAAGAATCGGAAAATGTGTCGAACATATTCATGGTCGATATCGGCGCAGCTGAAGCATGCCCTCCGATTGCTGGGTATACTGTAATGATGGTTTGAGCTGGAACAATACAAATTAGAATCGCGCTCACTCGCTCTTGCAGTTACTGCAGAACATGGAAGTACAGTCATGCAGTTGAAGCGGCCAGAAGTCCACGATTCTGGCAATCAAGCGGAATTTATTTGGGAGGTTTTCCATGGTTTGAATTTCTTTGATGGTGCTCCGGACTTGTTTCGCTGCTGGAGGAGATGGCGATTTGCGTGGGGGTGCGTCGGAAGGTAAGAGTGCTTCAGCTTTGCGTTTTTTGCAACTATTCGGGATACCTTCTTGCCACTCTGCTTTGTGCCTACGAATTCCACGCGTGAACATCCATATACTAGGTACAAAGCAACAAGGACAGACCGGAGTAGTTGCGAAAGGTGTTGATTGGTCGTATTTCTTGGGTTGAGCAACCGGATAAGGCTCTCGGACCCACCAAGAGAGGCCTGGAATTGCTGGGTAATCGCACTTCTTTGAACCCTGAGCTTTTCAATGGAATAATACGACCCCGGTTGAACAGCTTGTGCCATGTCGACCTGAGCATCTCTCAGGGTGATTTTGACAATACGACCACTAAGACCCCCTGGAACCCAAGACTCATCGAATGGAGGGAGGTCCTCGTGGGGAGTGTAGTCGGTGACGAACAGACAGGTTGGCTCTGTGGTAGAATCGCGGATGGCGTGCAGAACCTAAATGGATATTCAGACAATCAAAACCATCTATAACGGGGCGACCTCACCTCTACGGAGCAATTGAAAAACTGATTAGAGGTGACGTCCTTCATGAAGCAATGCTCAAAGTTGTTCACTGCTTCCGTCTCTCTCCAATGTGTTTTCCGCCTGAAATGGATATTGAGAATGTAACATCAAAAAACACGAAAGTCATACTCCAATAATGCATTGAGCTGTGGGTTTACGTCCGCGTCCCCTTCCAACAGTTTTTGTATTTTCGACGCGGACAACGTCCCTTCGACGTATCCACCTTTACTGACCTTCATCCGGACATTTTTTAGAATGTAATACTCTCCTGAGGTCATATCACGCCCCACAGCTGCAGCGGAATCCCAGAGCTCTATTTTCAAGATATAATCGCCCAACTGAGGCGGACACCAAGCCCCTTGTACAGCAACTACCTGTGCATTTTTGGTGTAGTCGGTAACATACAAACTAATGACGCCATTGTCATTAGCATGTTTGTATATAACCTGGAGTAGAATGAGTTGGATTCTGAAAGTAGGCCGGAAGATTCCCACCTCAACTGTACAGTCAAAGAATCCACTTGGGGGAACATCTGGGCCAGCGTCGCAGATCAGTCGGTGTTGTCGACAAGTCTGGCGCTCTCGAGGTGGACCACCGCCGATTTGATTCACAGTCCCCATGTCTTTGCTCATCTTCTCTTTGATGGCGCGCCACCAATCAGAAAGTTTGATACAATACTGAATTTCTCCCTCGCCAGGTTTAATGAAGGGAGAGTGGACATAGCCACCATGAGCGAGTTCCGTTGAGCTTGGGATATTACCTTGGGCTCCATGACGTACTTTGCCCGTTGTTGGGTCAAAAATTGCCCACCGCATTTTGTCGTGATAACCTATTCCCCGTTTCTCCCCATTATAATCAACGATCTACAATGTCGCGGTTAGGGCATTTGGGCTCAGCACCATGAAGTGGTATGAATTATACCCGAATTTTGTGGAAGATAAGGATATCGTTTTCCGCCGGACAAGGTAGCCATTCCATGTATTTCTTCGCGAACAAATTCATATGAAAAGATTCAAGGTGCCCCCCAGTGAGGATATCTGAATCCACGATGCTTGGATCAACCAATTTGACATTTACCATCCAATCTACCAGGGAGTTAGTGTTTATCACTCCTTGGAGTATATTTACTCACCTTTAGTTCGTGTCATAGATGGTGAAGAAGCCGATCTCACGACCCCAATGAAGTTAGATTCGGCGTGGATTTTCAAATTTTTAAGCGGATGATATCGACCCTTCAACAAACTCGTCTTCATTATGATTGCGTGTGATAAGGGGAATTGAATATACCAAGTCTGTTGCGGTCCCAGCTCCCATGGTGATAGGACCTGTTAGGAAGGGTTTACAAACATTTTTCTCGATTTGAGTCGGAGGTGGTTGTAAAGTAGAAGTGAATTGAGGAGTGAATGGTGAAGGCGGAATGCTGCTCTTTGCATCGCCTGGACTAGAAATAGGTTCAACGTCGGGGAGTTTCGCGACCACTAGAGTGCCTGGGGTTACATTTCGCTGGGCCCGTTTGAGCAAGCGGGCTTGCTTCTTGGTTTGCTTCTTGATTGACAACCGATCGCTGGTTATTGCTTCAACTGGCCCAGGGCCACACGCACTCGGCTGTTGGGGTTTGACATCCGGATCATGCTCTTCGCTAGAAGCGGAGCCTGCATCAGTGCGGGCGGCTTCATTGTCCCTGGCACCTGCCTGGTTGATCAAGGGAGGGTGGTCTGATTCGGCGGCTTCCCGAGCTTGTCCACGATGGGTATCTATTTTGCTGGGTCGACGAAGAGGAGGCATCGGGGTTGGGAACCATTCTTCCGCCTCGTCTTGGGCCAATTCCTTGACTGTGTGGTGATTGAAGGCTATGCTTAAAAATGTCAGAGGAGGCGGATAACTCACCTCCCCATGTGTCAATTAACTTAGCCTCGCTGCCCACCAAACACGCTTGCGGGATGATTTTCATCAACACGCCTTCCGAATAATGGAGTTGCATTGGAAGTGTGCAACCTCTGATCAACTTTTCTGGAGTCACCAAACGAGCGTTCTTCAACGATAAAAGGACGTGATCCCGCGTCTTGAAGCAGAGCTGATCGAAAAATTCGGCGCAAGCACCATAGAAAAAGGCCTCAAATCGAAGAATTTCCGAGATGCCATCCTTATCCCCGTCCGCTTCAATGATTGCGCGTAACTTGGCCTTTGGTTTGTGCGCCCAAGTCATGAAGAAATGGCCACTAATGAAACCTGTGCCATCACCAACACCGTCTCGGAGAACACTGGTTGGACTCCTTTTGAGAGCCGTGTCGTCGAATAGGGAACCAGAATTATTATTTGCGGGTGTACTGCCTTGAGCTGCGATTTCATCGACGCGTACCACCTGATCCATGTTGGCGCGTTGAGGGTGTCGTCACGAGGCATTGCATTAAAATGGTTTATTGTTTGATCATGTTGTGGAATCAGCCCTCCTGCCAAGACCTCCTTTCTCCAAGCGGCGCCATGTCGGGCGGGCCTCCGTTCAGCACTGTTGATTATTTGAAATACCCTCCCGTCGACATGAACATTAGCCTATTGTCGGCAACGTGAAACTTTCCCTCATTGAACCTTGTCCGAACCAGCCCACAATGTGCATTGTAGAGGAGGGTGTGCCTTTGTGTCAATTCTAGTCACCAGCGTTCGACCCCACAAGCTGTGTTCCGTCTGCAGATCGAACCCTATCGAGCCCTGACATCGCCCTTTCTCCTAAACAAAAAGGGCGATAAAAATACCAAAACTTTCTGGGATTCCCTCTTCCCACAGCAGCAATGCGTTTGCTATGGCCCTCTTTTTTGGCTCTCGTGCTATCTCACAAATCCACCTTGGCCAAGACTCCGTCCCCGCAGCACCATGAAAGTCACAACTACTATGTCGTTGAACATGATCCCACCATCTCCCCAAGGGCTTCCATGGCCGACCTTACCAGAGCCCTCGGAGTTGAGCTCGTCGAACAGGTGGGAGAGCTGAAGAACGTCTGGCTCGTTCGCAGAGAAAAACCAATAGAGGAGCTCACCAGTCGCGGGGAATCTACTGACCATGTTCTGGCGGAACTCGAGCGTCTCCGTAATCACGCTGCGGTTCAAAAACGTTCCTATTTTTGGTCGCGATCAGACTCCTCTCGCGAACTTGTGGGTTCCGTCAAATTTTTTGACCGGCAAACCTTGAGGGCGCGAACCAAACGTGTTCCCCAAGCAACCACTGGGGGGGGAACCGGACCCGTAGTTGGCCCCTTGGTTTCCGCTGCAGCCCAGAAATTCAGTATCCAGGACCCTTTATTCCCGCTCCAATGGCACATTGTCAACGAGGAATTTCCGGAGAACAGTATGAATGTGACTCCCTTGTGGGACGCGGGTCTCACTGGCAAGGGCATGACTGTTTCCATTGTGGACGATGGACTAGATTACACCAGCGACGACCTCGCCGCAAATTTTGCAAGTACCTCCCATGCTATGCTTCACACAACTAATTCACCTTCTCAGGATCCCACCAATTCCTATGACTTCAACGCAAGAACCGACCTGCCTTACCCTGGTCCAAGCGACACCCATGGAACTCGTTGTGCTGGTCAGATTGGCGCTGGAAGAAATAACGTTTGCGGTGTCGGTATTGCATATGATGCAAAAATCGCAGGTGTACGCATACTAGGCGGCCAGGTCAGTGACGCAGACGAAGCCGCTGCTGTGAACCTCGGTTTCCAGACCGTCTCCGTTTACAGCAATAGCTGGGGGCCGACTGACGACGGCAAGACAATGGAGGCTCCTTCCTACCTCACCCAAAAGGCCTTCGTCAATGGCATTACCAAGGGCCGGGACGGGAAAGGCTCTATATTCGTCTTTGCGAGTGGGAACGGTGCAGAGGACGGAGACCAATGCAATTTTGACGGATTCGTGAACAGTATTTATACTGTGGCAATTGGTGCGGTCGATTACAAAGGTCTTGCGGCTCCCTACTCGGAGAGGTGCACCGCCAACATGGCTGTGGGTTATAGCTCCGGCAGTGGGCGTTTCATCGTGCGTGATTCCCCAGACACAAATCAATGACTATCACTGACCATCAACCCAAGACCACAACTGACAAGGGAAAGAACCAATGCACGAGCAACCATAGCGGTACATCGGCCGCCGCTCCAAACGCCGCCGCCGTCTTTGCACTCGCCCTCCAAGCTCGGTAAGATAACACCCATCCACAATCGCACTTTCTCAATAATTCTTCCAAACCAGCCCCGAGCTCACGTGGCGGGATATTCAACACTTGTGCGTTCGTACCGGCCGCATGGTTCAGCCAACCGACAATGATTGGGGAGTCACCGCTGCCGGCAGGCCATACAGCTATGTCTTTGGCTATGGTGCTCTTGATGGATCTGCATTCGTCCGGGCAGCCCAAGACTGGCAATTAGTAAAGCCTCAGGCATGGCTTGAGACACCTACGGTTCAAATCAACAAGGGCCAGATGACTTCGCCTACCCGCTTCAGTGGTGGTCAACCTCTCGCTCACGCCGGGTTCAATAGCACATTGACTATTACCAAGGAGATGATGACCACTGCCAATCTCGACAAAGTCGAGCACATCACCGTCCAAGTATGGATTACACACACAAAACGCGGGGATGTTACCGTTGGGATCACTAGCCCCAACGGTATCCTGAGTATCCTGGCTGTACCGCGGCCGCTAGACACAGCTCAAACTGGGTATTTCGGCTGGAAATTCATGTCCGTGAAACACTGGTGGGTTATGCGTTGTCATGTCGTAACACTCACACTCATGAGCGCGGTTGCAGGGACGAGAATCCTGTTGGTGACTGGAGACTCTCTGTTGCCGATCGTGGAGCAGCCGGAAGCAATGGAACATTCCTTGGATGGAACATGGTGGTGTGGGGCTCTGCGGCCGACGCCTCCAAGGCCCGGGCTTTCGATCTTCAAAATGTGGATCCAGTTCTGCCCCCTCCCAATCAACCTTCCACCTCTAATAACAATCCCGCTGGCAGCAAAAATTCTGCTCTGCAAATCTCCCCTGCCACCACTCATTGGGTCCTGCTTTTAGTTGGTGCTCTCATTGTGGCCTTCTAAATGCATGTCGACTGAACTATTCATCAATTTTGGGCTTATCAACAATAATGACTCGTGTATATACTGACTGGACATCATACACATTCGTTAGAATATGTAATGGAGATAGATTTAAATTCTCAATGGATTGTTTCTCTAATTTCGAACAGCGAAGACATTAGCAATGAGAATCTCTTTGCTCGATGAAGATGTGCGGTCGTCACTTGAACAGACGTGACTGTAAGCGGCAGAGGAGCTCCGGTTCTCAAGGAAGGATCTCGGTCACCCACGATGCTATTGAGGTCAACGATGAGATGTTCGCAGGCGGCCCCGCAGAAGTAATAGTGATGGGGGGTACTGGTGTATCTGGAAGGCATTTGTTATTCAGCAGGCTGTCGGGTGCATTCAAGGGAAGGCCTTGTGGGGCCTTGGACCTAATTGCACGCCGATCTGGGAAGACACCCCCTTGTGACCACCTCTCACCCCGACATGGTATCCTACGCGCCTCAGCGAGGATCAAAAATCCATTTGGTCAGCTTTCAGCGTCGGGGCTTCACGCCATCGGAAATGACCGCACTGGTCGCACACGAACACCAGGCGGTCCAGCAATCTGAGAATCGCTGCGACCATCGCGGAATGGGATCATCAAACCCTACATGACACAGCGGCAAATACGACACTGGGACCCTCAATGAAACCTCGATCAGATTCGCGCACGAAGGATCCGTCTAGGCGGTCAGTACCAATGCCATTCCCCACATCGTGTGTTAACGTGTCATGATAGGTCTCATAATTCAATTTTCAGCGTAAGATCTCGTATCCGGAACATTTGCCACAAAACGCAGCCATCCTGCACCGATTGGCGCAGCGCTAATTGACGGGCGGGTCTTGTGGGCTGTTGGATCGATGCCAGACTTGACCCATTGATGCCACAAGGCCAAACGATCGCGGGAAAACGAGGGTTATCAGAACTGCATACGATCAGCGCTGCTCAACCGCGTGAGAAACAACAACGAGATGTGGTTTGCGGACGAATAGTGCGATGTATCACCGATGGGCGTGTTCCGAGTTTCGAGTTCCGTGACTGGAATGCTAAGCGGTCAAAGCATAACATGCTCAGGGTCCTGAGCAAAGGCGAGTCCAACGCATGGACTCTACGACCGATAGTGGGGAAGCCGCACAAAGTCAACAAGTGGCCTTTCGTACAACTCCTGGTGTGGCTATTGATGAGTTTGGCACCTTGAGCACAGCCTGTCCTTCCTTTCACCAGATACGAGAGCAACACGGTATCAAGGCGCTGCGATTGACATAGCCTAGGGCATACAGGTAAACTCTCTGGATTGATTGGCGGCCGAGCTCCGGTGGGACAGGGAAGATGAACGTCAATTTGTTGGATGGTCATGAAACTCTTTTGCTGTCCATATGAAAGCCTGCGTGCTTTATTGAGACCAATTCAAGGCAATAATACGTTTGAGCTTTTGGCAAATGATGAGGTTCATCCCTGTTGGCAGCTGTTCAAGCGACGGCCTTGGTACTGTGCCGCGTGAATGTTGTGGTAATTGGGGAAAAACCCGGCGCTACCGGAGGTATCGGATTTCATCTTCGTCAGATGGAGAAGGTTTGGTTGGCTGCTTTGACTGGATACCTAAAACATTGATAACTATTTCGAGAGTGCGATGCGGTTGAACATTATACGGTTATTGCAACGGCCAAAACGAGCTTATGAGATGTTCCCACGGTACCAAATCCCCTTTATTTAACCGACCACGATGAGCAGCACAATCAAAGGGCTCGTACCATCAGAGACCAAGTTCGACGGCTCACCCCTCCGAGTGGCCATCGTACACGCTCGATGGAACAAGGCAGTGATCCAAGCTCTGGTAGCCGGTGCAATCGCAAAACTTAAGGAATGTGGTGTGAAGGAACACAATATTGTTGTTCAATCAGTTCCAGGGAGTTACGAGCTTCCGTTTGCGTGTGCAAAGTAGGTGATCCACGCCGTTTGCATCAGTGATAGTTACTGAGCTCGCGTAGGGTTATTGCCGGATCTCATGTCCAAGCCGGCTCCAACATGGCTGACCTTCTCGGCGGCCTCAGCTTTGGTGGTGGTGTGTCACCAAAACCTATGTCGCGTTCAGCCACACCGGCCCCGGCAGGCGTTGTATCCATGCCCAACGAACCCTTCGATGCTGTAATTGCGATTGGGGTGCTCATTAAAGGATCTACCATGCACTTTGAATACATCTGTGACAGTGTATCCCACGCACTCATGAAGCTTCAGATGGACACTGGTGTCCCGGTTATCTTTGGTGTGTTGACAGCTCTGACGGACGATCAGGCGCTTGACAGGTCTGGCTTGGGAAGAGGAGAAAACAAGGGACATAACCATGGGGAAGACTGGGGACTTGCGGCGGTCGAAATGGGATGTCATGTTCGGCGCTGGGCGGAAGGCAAATTTACCTAGAGGGGTATTCCGGAACTGTTTGTCATAGAAATGGAGAAGTCTGTAATGTCCGCGTATGAATTCCAGCTGTAGAATAAGGATGTGTATTGGATGCAAAGTACAATGGCTGCTTGGTGCCAATGAGCTATATCCGGATGACTTGCCAATGGTGGTCGGAACCGTTGTTGCCGCTTTCGCATCATCTACTACTTAATACACTACCATCTCGACTCTTTCTGGAAATTTTTCAAAAACTTTCGTTCCTCCTCCTCTCCCACTTCTTTGTATTACCCCAGCTTTGGAAAGTTTGAGACCAGAAGATGAAGAGAAAGGTCAGCCTGGCCGTTGAATCTCACTGCACTAGGGTGACCCTCCACCCCCCCTAGGTCCTCTTGATGGGTGCCTCAGGCAGTGGAAAGACCTCCATGCGTTCACTTATATTGTGTGTCCACCTTGAATATTCATGCCACCGCACCCAAGTAACACTTAATCCACCTCAGCTCAAACAACCCCGCTTCCTTGACAGCGCGCCTGGGCGCGACAATTGACGTCGAACAGAATCACGTCCGCTTTCTCGGTGATCTCATCCTCAACCTCTGGGACTGTGGCGGCCAGGATGCATTCATGGATTCGTATCTCACCACCCAACGCCCGACCATCTTCCAACACGTTGGCGTCATGATCTACGTGTTCGACGTGGAGACCAGGGAGATGGGCAAAGACCTTGAATACTATCGCGACTGTCTGGATGGTCTGCGGCAGTATAGTCCTGAAGCAGAAGTATTTTTGTTGGTACACAAAATGGACCTCTTGCGCGAGCCGCGATCAGCGATATTTGACAAGAAGAAACAGGAGCTGGAAGACGCAAGTGGCACTGGAGATGTTATGGTCTTTGGAACTAGCATATACGACGAAAGTCTCTACAAGGTCGGTTGCTCATTTTTGATGATGTAAAAGCTACTGATATTGCACCCAGGCGTGGTCGAGCATCGTCCACACTCTCATCCCCAATGCTGCTGTTCTCTCCAAGCACTTGACCACTTTCGCTGGGGCGTGTAGTGCAACCGAGGTCATCCTCTTCGAGCGCACAACCTTCCTTGTCATTGCGACCTCCTATCCCTCAGGGGCGAAACCCAAATCTTCCGCAACCTCCACCACAACCTCCACCGCCGCCGAGCAACGCCTCGAAGAGCACGCCGCACATGAACTCGACCCCACACGCTATGAGCGCACCTCAGAGCTGATCAAAGCGTTCAAACATTCTTGCACCCGCGTCCGGGAGGAATTTCATTCCCTCGAAATGGAGCTGTATGATTTCACCGCAGTCCTTGACGAGATGACCCGAAACACATACGTCATGGTAATCGTACATGACCCCACAATAGGTATGCATCCATCCCCTGAGTCAAGCCTCCTAATTTCCGTCCCCCGCAGAGACTGCAGCCGTCAAATTAAACATCCGGATGGCACGACGCAAATTCGAGGAGTTACAGGGTGATAGTCTCACCTCATAGTCTTCATCAAGTTCTGTACCACATCATAATTTATAATCTCACCAAGACACTAAGCATAGCGTATGTCATGTACTTAGTTGTACTTCCCTCTCAGTGCGATCTCTTTGGGTTCACCTATCTTTGCTTACAATACGTCGTTTCGCTAATACCATTCTTGTTTCTTGCGATCCAAGTGCTAGTGCATCGGGAGTCCGAGAGCCATACATATGCAAAGCCGTAGATTGATAATAAATACATGGCGCGGTCGCCCCATATTAATGTTCAACTGCTGAAAATATATTAGGCCAGTTATCGCTCAGATATTTATGGGGGCTAATTAGTTCCGTGACTGGACGTGTTCTGCCGCTCGTGTACCCGGTGGTGGGCGATAGGGTGTGGATTTCTCCTTGTCCTCAATACGTTTTCGTACGAAGCTAGCCTGTGTCCCCGCAAGTGGGAATGTCTCGGAACTAGATGTCGATCCTCGACGGAGTCGAGTATTACGGGGTGTCGAAGGTGCTGGCCAAGTTGGGGGAATTCGCGAGGAAGGGGGAGGTAGTGTGAAAGGGGAGGCCCGGGGATTTTCAGATTTGAAGCGAACTGCATCTTTGCTCGATACTAGTGATGGGTTGAACAATCCCAAACCTTCCGCGGGGGTTGCGTTGGTATCAAAGACGAAGGAGGATCCTGACTTCGATCGATGTGCCTGCTGGAAACTATCTGCAGTTTGTTCATCGTCCGTCTCACGACCGGAGGAATGGGTGGGCCGCATGGACGAAGCCACGAGTTCTCCAACATCTACATGCGAAAGCCCAGTGTAGGTTTCAGCGACCAGGAGCTCCTCGACATCCTGTTCTTCTGCCAGCGTCTCCCTAGGTGGTACAAGAAGACCTGAGTCTGATATTTCATTTACATCGTCCTTGTCGTTCTCTTCTTGATTGAGAAACGCGATTCTAGGTAATGATGCTGGACGGAGTCTCAGGGAGGGCTTATCCTCGCTGGACTTTTCCTCCACATCTACTTCTGTTAATGGCTGCAGTGGCACCGCCTGAGCCCTCCGCCGTTTGTTCAGGTGCTGAGCAGACGGGGGTATCGCAGTAGGCTCAACAGAGCGCGACCGGGACCGCGTATTCCGGAAGGGCGCTTCCTCAGGCAGGTCAAGGGGTAAACGAGCAGTTTTTGTCCTTCGGGCCCGTCGCGGGACGGGGGCTTGTTGTTGGACGGATAGAGGTACCTCCACGGGGTGGGTCGATCCGGGTAGCATCTGATTAGACGTTCCAACATTTAACCGCTGGGAAGGAGCCTGCTTTTGGGCGCCTGCAGATGTACCCCCGGTGGGCACCACCTCGCCAATTGAGCGTTCTTCCGGGTGATGTTGCGGGATAGCCGCATTTGTACCTGTGGCGAGGGTGAGCGCCCGTGGAATCGGGGGTTGTGAGGGGTCAGTGACAATGTCTCCAACATCTACCCAGGTTGACCCATGGTCCGTCTGAAGGGTGGGTAGCTGTTTTGAGCGGATTTGGTTGACATCAGGGTCGGTGATGATTTCAGATTCATCTAGCATGACTTTCGGTCTGGGTCGGCGAGCAGCCATGCGCGGAATTGTGCGAACCGTGGGCAAATTACTCTGGCCCTCAACTAGCGTCATTTGTGAACTTGGAACAACCCGAGAGGGGGATGGACGCGAAATGTTTTGGGGTCGTGAGGTGGAACCCTGGGTACCGGATGGTCCAGGAACATTGCTAGTTCATCCCATCAGGAAGCATGTATACCAAGACAACCAGCTGGACCTACCGTTGCATTTGTGCCATTTCAAAGACTGGGGAGGAACCCCCCACCGACCTGCCATCCCGATCCAAAGGGCTCTGTTCGACGCGGCGCCTCTTCGCGGGGGATGCAGGAAGGGGATATTCATCATCTCCAGAGCTCCTCAGACGTTTCTGTCTGATCCGTCCCCCCTCCGCATTCTCCTCCTCAGTATTGTCAGCTGAGCTTTCCTCAGAAGACTCTTGTCTTAAATTGCGATACCGGTGATTCAGCCGTCTATCGGACCCATGCAACTGTTTTGGGCCAGGCTTTTCGGCGGCTACAATGACTGCAATCTTTCGATCGAATTCCACCCTGTTTTTCTTGTAATGTTCGCGCCAGCTACTCCAAGGATGACGCCTCGCCCATGCGGTTTCAGGACGATCAGTATTACCCTACAGAGCGGTAAGAAGAAAGACTGGATAGATTCGGGGAATAATATACCAGCGTACAAAGCCCTTGATACAACGCATTACCTGTCCGGCCGCCTGCGTTAGGGTCCGGGATACGCATTGCGATGAAATGAGCCAGGTTTTGCCGGTCTTCATCCGTGAATTCTACCCGGCTACTCAAATGTTGGCTGAAAAATCGACGAACTATGCTAACGGAAACATACCGATCATCGGCCCCCCCACTCCTTCCACCCATGGGTCTTCTGCTGGGACGTTTATGCGCAAATTCACCATTCTTAATACAGCATTGAATGAATGTAATATCCTCCACGAATATCTGGCGCAGCTTCGGGTCCTTATCAACATCATAGGATAGTTCCAGAGCACTACGCGCTTGCGGATCCATTTTGACGAGCATTGTATCAGCACCTCCAATTTCGTCCACGACGATGCCGCCATACCTCTATGCAAAGGATGTCGCTGAGAGACCGGGAAAGAAATGGCGGTCGCGTACCCGAATCTTCGACTTCAAAACTGTTCTCTGGCCCCCCAGTTTAATGCTTCGATGGATGTAGAATCGGGCTGGGATGCCGTCCTTAATGAAGAGCGCGTAGCCGTCATCATCATCCTCGTCGCTGCTCTCTCCGTGAGGATTCATAATGGTGCAATTTGGGGAAGTCGACGCGACAGTCAATGTCAAGGGTCTGCACGCCAATCATGTGACCTCCAATGTTCTGTTTGGCCAAGACATGTTTACCAAGCACCATAGCACTGATCTGTGAATAGATCCAATGATCAACGTGGAACACCTACCTGAACAATATGCTCAGCTTATCAGGATACCAGTCTCTTAGATCCAGCCTCATTCAAGAGGATCGCTCTCTCAGACGAGAGTTATCTCAGGGTCGTTCAAGGACCGAGCTTGAGGTCCAGGCGGACGCAATAATCAGGAAAATACGTACCGAGGAAGCTCGCTCAATATGGACAGTGGAATCCGAATCAGTCCAGCACCCGTTTCCTGGAATGGAATTCCTGACTGGTGACTGTTCTATAGCATCGATTAGGTGCAACTCATTTGTAATTTATTGTTGACCATAAATCTGGGACCAGGAAGGAGTATCATTGAAAAGACAAAGCTCTTTGAAATACTTAGGAAGGTATTGGCATAGGCCTCCGGCTTGCGCTCACCCACCAATTTTTAATATTAGATGCCCAAAGGCGCGCTCCTTCATTCTCATTTGGATGCCACTGTCAACGCGGAATTCCTCTTGAAGCTCGCGTTGGTGCATCCCGCTTTGCATGTCCGTGTCACGGAGCCGCTTTCCCTTGGGAACCTAAGGGGTCTCACGGCTGCTCTCCCGGAATTCCGAGCACTTCCGCAGGAATTGTTCTCAAATGGACCCAGTCTGACGGATCATGCTTATGTTCCAGGTACATGGGTACCTATGCAACGCGCGCGGGAGGCATTCGATCCGAGCCTTGGTGGCCCAGAAGGATTTGACAAGTGGGCAGTGGGCTCTATGACGATTCATCCATCAGAGGCGTATGGAACCCACAACACAATTGAAAAGGTGCGATTCTAAGTACAAAAGGAAATGCGAACGCTAACGTTTTTGCAGATCTGGGACAAATTTCACAGCATATTCATGGTTTCGACGGTATGTGTGCCATCGGCACAATCCCTCCAGCATAGTCCATCAGCCAATATCCATACAAGGGCTTGATTCGTTTCGCACCCATCTTTCCCGAATATATTCGGGAATTCTTGCTGAGCTCTATCGAGGATGGCATCATGTATATAGAAGTACGGGTGAACTTTCTCTACAGGTACGTATCTTTTCACCCTTCAGACCTTGTCAACTACAGCTCCGGGGCAGGTACATGGTCGGCGCAGATGGGCAAGACAATGTACCACATCGCGAATGGCTCATGATGTTTGATCATGTTTTAGAGGAGGTTAAGGAGAGTATGAAACGGCAAGGACGCAATGAATTTGTCGGCGCAAGGGTATGTCCGGTTGTTGTGATGGGTGTCGCCCGCAACTGATGAACACGGAAGATAATTTATTCCACCATCCGGGTAATATCCCCTGAGGAGCTGGATTGGTACCTTGAGGATTGTATCGCGCTGAAAAAAGAATTTCCACACTTGATCGCAGGTTTTAATAGTGTTTATCGTCTCCTTGACAATTTCTCACCGTTTCACAGGTTTTGACCTGGTTGGTAACGAAAATAAGCTAAAACCATTGAGTGACTACCTTGAACCGCTGCTGCATTTCCGCGAGCGACAGAAAGCGGCAGGGTTAGATATTCCGTTCATTTTCCACGCAGGGGAAACTCTTGGAGATGGGACTGCGGCTGATATGAATCTGTACGATGCGATTTTACTTGGTACCAAACGCATTGGTCATGGGTTTGTGATTCTCTGCAAGGCATCATTGTGTTACTAACCGGGCTTAGTTTTTCCCTCGCCAAACACCCCAAACTTCTGGAGCTGTGTAGGGAAAAGGAGATCGCTGTCGAAGTGTGCCCTATCTCGTAGGTCCCGCCCGCTAATATATCATTCTAGCGAGATTGACTCGATGACAGAAATGAAATATTGGCATGTGTAGTGCTCTGATCATATCTGGGTCTGCTGATGCGTCAACGTTTCAACCCTATAGCGACTGACGTCTTCAATGCCAATGCACCCTCTGCCCATTTTGATGAACAATGGTGTTCCTGTCGCACTGTGTTCCGACGATCCAGCAGTGTTCGGCAACATGGGACTTACATATGATTTCTTCCAGGTATGGTGCTCTGAATTATTAGCCGAATGTAGGTACTGATAGGTAACTGGAGGTCCTTGTGTCAAGCGAGCTCACAGGGTTGAGCACAATCGGCGAACTAGCTCGCGACAGTCTCAAGGTATGAAATAAACTATGCGTCTGTCCTTTGCCTCAAATTGTCTAGTATTCTACGTTGGAAGCAGATGAGAAGACCAGGGCTATTGCTCTCTGGGAGAGACAATGGATGGAATTTCTGGAGTATGTAGTGGTGTCCAATGAGTAGAGGACAAGCCTGTGTGTACATGTATTTGCAAAGCCGTGTTGCTGCTGTTCTGTGCCATCGCGACGACGCCAACATTTTTATCGTCGACCACCGCTGCCAATCCCGCCGTTGTCGCCGTTGTCGTCGCCGCCATAATCATAGAGTAGGGTAAATCTACGAGGTAAGTGTGATTTGCCTGGATTTTCCATGCCACAGCCATCCTCGCATCCCCCTCACTTCCGTCCCCACTGCATCTCCATCAGACTATATTACACCTCCAGAACTCCCACCCCCAAGCCCACATCTTCACTACATCCCTGGCCCTGCACCCACCCCCAATCCGTTTGACGTTAAAAATACTGTAAAACTAAATTGGGCAATGCCAGACGCTGACTCGAATCGCAAACGGTCCCGTTCTCCCTCCGACACAAGTGAAAAACAAAAGCATCACAAGCGTGCCAACACGGGCGCAACATCAACTTCGGATGAATCACAACCCAACAATTCAGCCTCTGCTTCAAAATCTGCACCCGCCGACGTGACCATGATTGATGCTCCCTCCACCACCCTTGCAGACGATAACGCAGCCTCTACCCCAGGCTCACAAAACGGTAAAAACAATGACGAGTCCTCGGATGGGAACAATAATGAAGAGTCCAGGAAGAAAAGCGACTCAGCGACCACTTCAGGCGAACCATCGTCATCCACCTCCGCACCGGCCCCATCCGCAACCATTCACATGCGTTGCTTAATTGTCACACAAGACGCTTCCATCATCATAGGCAAGGGTGGATCTCATGTCAATGAAATCCGCGAGAAGAGCGGTGCTCGCGTCATGGTCTCTGAGAGTATTCCCGGAAATCCCGAACGTATCCTCAATGTCAGCGGCCCCCTGGACGCCGTTTCCAAGGTCGGTCCAGTTCCCTCGGGTCTATCACTACCCATCTGAATGAATCCCAGGCGTTCGGCCTCATTGTGCGTCGCATCAATGACGAACCTTTCGACGTTCCCTCTGTCCCTGGGAGCCGTGCAGTTACTATCAAATTCATGATACCCAATTCTCGCATGGGGTCCGTCATCGGCAAACAAGGCTCCAAGATCAAAGAAATTCAGGATGCTAGTGGTGCCAGATTGAACGCTAGTGAGGGAATGCTCCCTGGTTCCACTGAGGTATGGCTCTCGCTCTCGCTCCCTTACTCCCACTAAATGTGCGTGTTTAGCGGGTACTCAGCGTGGCTGGGGTCGCCGATGCTATTCATATTGCTACATACTACATTGGGAATATCCTCATTGAAGCTCAAGAACGCATGCCCACTTCCAGCAACTCTACCTACCGCCCAACAAGCAACTCTCGTCGCCCACCGCATGGCGGGTCCCATGGTGGATCCTCATATGTTCCTGGCTACTCCAATCCATATGGCACTGCACCTCCCCCTCCTCCCCCTCACGCTGCTCAGCAGCAGTTGCAAACACAGCAGATTTATATACCTAATGATTTGGTAGGGTGTATCATTGGCAAAGGGGGAAGCAAGATCAATGAGATCAGACATATGAGCGCAAGCCAGATTAAGATCATGGAGCCTGGTGCGGTCGGTGTTGGGATGAACGGGGCCCCGGCGCCCACGGGTGGGGAGGGAGAGAGGCTAGTAGTAATCACCGGCCAGCCTGCAAACATCCAGATGGCAGTGCAATTGCTTTACCATGTACGTATCTCCTACCCTTCCGTCCATGGGTCACTTACGCTCGGGATCTTCATAGCGTTTAGAGCAAGAGAAACAAAAGCAGCTCAGGGCCCAATCGGGGTCTGTCTGAAGGTTCTACCCATCCTCCCCTTCCCGCCCCCTTCCCGAGTCTTGCCCGCCCTTGATACATACTGACATATGGAACTGAATATTGATATCGATTGCTTCGCTTTCCTTGCACACCCCAATTTCTCTTGCCTCCTCTTCCCCTGACCAGCCCGAGCCCCCTTGCATCAGGAGCCCAGGAGCTCACTTCTGATGTGTTTGTACTCATAGCTCACATCGTGTCCATACCTCAACCAGACGTATTTTCCTCAGATAAAATATTATATACTTCCCACATAGCGTCAATAGGGTTTCCTGGAGTCCCGGTCCAATCAGGCCAGCTGATTATGTAACCGATTAAAACCCTAAATCACCAACTCCACTCGCCACTCGAAATATCATCACACAATGACCTCAATACTCAAGACTCAGAAAGCGAACGCGTTGAAAGCACAGATCACTGGGAGGGGAAAGCGAAAAGCGGATGATATAGAGGTAGATCAGGAAATCGATATTGCTGCGCCAAAGAAGAAGAAAAACAAGCAGCGGGTGTTGTTGCTTTCGTCAAGGGGAATCACCCATCGGATGCGGCATTTCATGAATGATCTTGAGGCATTGTTACCCCATGTAAAAAAAGGTATGCCATCATTTTTTAGGGATCCTGGTGGCTAATGACAATGACAGATTCTAAACTGGATTCAAAGTCTCAACTTCACCTCCTTCCCGAGCTTGCGGATTTGAACAATTGCAACAACACACTGTATTTTGAGGCGCGGCGACATGAAGATCTATATATGTGGGCCGCCAAGACACCCAATGGCCCAAGCATCAAGATGCACGTTCAAAATGTTCATACAATGGATGAACTAAAAATGACAGGGAATTGTTTGAAGGGAAGTAGGGGTTTGTTGAGTTTCGACGGTGCCTTCGAGGAGACTGAGTGGGGCCGATTGACCAAGGAGGTTTTTACACATGTACGTTTGAAGATTCATTGTGCGCAGATCATCATACAGCGATTCTTCTTGATTTTCAGATTTTTGGTGTCCCTTCGACCGCGAGGAAGGCAAAGCCGTTCATCGACCATATCCTCACCTTTTCCATCGTGGATTCGAAGATCTGGTTTCGTAATTTCCAGGTATGTATTTCCCACACGCCAAGTTTCTCATGAGTCGCAAAACCAAGTCAGACTGATGCAAGAAATTGCCGTTGACCTACTCCTGTGCTTAATCAGATCTTGGAGAAGGATCCGCTTCAGCCTAACGGGCCGCCCCAAACTACCCTTGTCGAAATTGGTCCACGCTTCGTGCTTACCCCAATCCGTATATTCGAAGGTGCATTCGGGGGTGCCACGGTATTCTCGAACCCTGGTGAGTCGTGTTGTGATTCATCATTGTGGTCCGTACACGCGAAATGTCCCGGGTAATCTGACCTGATCGTAGAATTTGTTTCGCCGGCGGCTGTTCGCTCCGCACTTAGGAGGCAGCAGGGCGGCAAATACGGACATCGCAAGGACGCCCAGATCGATACCGAGCGCAGGAAGGAGATGCGTAAAAGAGGGGAGGATGACTTGGCCGTGTCAAAAGTTTTTGCATGACTAAACTCATACGCTGTGAGGGTATGCCATCCTGTTCTCGCATGTGTGCATTGTACACGTGTACGGTGCGTTGCCCGATGAATAAATGTTGACGTATATTTTTGATCATGCCATTTGAGGATGCCTGGTTCCAAGCCTCCCTTTGACGGCGCAAGTAGATCCCATTGTTATATAAATTCTATAGGACAATGCAGCTTGAAATTCCTAACGACGAAATATCCCTTTTGAGTCAAAGCCATTGTCGTGCTGAATCGGGAGATTGCTGAGTCAATACCGTAAATCGACCCTGTGACAAAGGGAAACCTATACTTGCTCAGAACTCTCGCTGGATTGCATTTGCAGGGGCGGTACACCATGACTACACAAACCGCCAGGCTTGCCCATACTTATCTGCAAATCTGGTCTGCGGCACACGCATGCCTCTTCGCTTTGTTTCCCCATGTCATTTGTTCCGCTTTGGATGATCTCATAAGCCCTGCTCAAATATATAACAACTCGCGTCTCGAGCATTGTCCTCATCCGCTGTTGTGCATCCGCCCACCATGTCTGTTGCAATACAGATACACCCACTCTCGAACACCTTGGCTATGTATGGCGAGCCAGATTCATCGTAAGCACGACCATTGTCCTTTCTTGATTTTCATTCACGGCTTTGTCCAGCTCTGCCTATTCATTATCAGGAGACGTGAATATATCCATAACCTCGCCCTATTCATTATTCGAGCGTCGCCGAACGGCACGACTACTTCTGCAATCTGTCACCCTCACATTTGAAGGGCAATCTGAGCTAGTCACACCGATAATTGGCTACTCCGCGCTACGCCTCTGTTCGATAACACGTGAGCTCGTCCTGAACGATCCTGTGGAATTAGATAACGAAGGGCATGAAGACTCTGATGAACCTTGTGAGTCGTCAGGCGTGTGTACTATTTGCCAATCAACTCAGGGGGTTACAAGGTTGCTGGAACATCGTTTTCAACCTTCCGATCCCGGGTTGGCTACCTGCGTCTTCGGATTTTGGCGCGGAGGGTGCTTGGACCCGTTACACATTGTACGCGACGGCAACATTCATTATACTCGACGATCTTCGAAGCCCCTCTTGGTCTTTTATGACGCTTTGCTCCCCCTTTCGTAACCGGGTCAAGATAATTGACGCTCAGAAGAGAATAACTCTCAAGCGATTTATTCACCACCCTACACATGAGATTCAAACGCCTCCTGTTGTCACGTACCTCGTGAATTCCCTAACATCGTCGGAGAGGGCTCCATGCAGCGACCGGCGAATTCCCGCTGAGGTTCTTTCAAAAATCCAGGTCCTTGCATCCATCCCAGAGTATATTAATCTCGATGAGGACACGGCTCCCCTTACCTTGCGTCTTCGCACCAAGGACCTAGAAGAATCTGAATGCAAACGCGTTCAGATTTCAGCATTTGGGGTCGATGTGATTCAACGGGAGAAGTACAGGTATGTATTGACTATGAACTTCGCATTTCGCCAAATAGTAACAGCCACCAGGGCTACCCCATCGTCCAGCTACTTGGCAAGATATCCTGTACCCCCTTTGGTACACCAACCACCGCATGAACCACTAATGGACGCACATCCGATGGCGTCGATATACGATGTCGGTCTTTATGTTTCCTCCGGGGGGTATAACAGCGATACACGCTCCTTCTCTCTCTTGCCTTCGGGAGAGACGGGAAAGTACACACTCTCTGGAGACAACTACGTATTCGCCAACGACGCAACCCCTGCGGAAACACCAACCTGGTATACGCTTGAAGTGGCAATCCCAATTACCCGCTGCAGCACTGTTCGTGATGCATTATTCGACTGGGCTGGCTCGCCCATCAGGAGGCCCACGGCTTCCGGTCCACTGGCTGGAATAATCCATGAACTTGTGGTATCCCTGGCATGCACATATGATATCCCAAACTCACCAGAAGCAGCAAACGAGCAACTCTCATTCAGTGTCCCGCTCCGATTTGCTGAAGTAGCGCCCCCATCGCCTCTACCTCGCGGGATTTCGCCCCCTCCGTCTCATTCAGATTCTGCTTCCATGTCCGAGGCACTGGCCTCCAGCCCGAGCCTCCCACTACTCGTTCCTTACACACAGAGCTTGCCGGCCTACTCCCAATTGTACGACTCAAATGGAGATCGTAAGATCGATTATTCCATACCCCTTCCACCTTACATACCAAAAATTCCATCCGCGCCTGTCGGAAATATCTCAGTTCCAGAACAACATCTATCTGACTACGAACGCAAGGATTGCTTTATCTTGCATAACGACTCGACCGGTACAAGCTCATAGTATAATAGCTCTCATAACCCTGTCAGTGGTAAAATATCTACCCATAATGTTTGCTCGCATTCGACATTCCCTACTTCCACCATTGCTTTCGTTACATATTTACTATTACTCATCGCACCTACACGCATTTCCTCACATTTATGGCATTATAACCAAGTGGTCCAAGAACTGTAGCAATATACATAGTGTCCCAGCAAACAGATCTGGAGTCTGAAATAAATTGAACGGTCAACATTTATGTAATCATAGTGTGCCCCAAGTCACACTTATCAATTTGAAGTCTTGAATCTCCTACAAACTCACGCGCTTGTACGCGTCGGTCACTTGGAACAATACTTGATAAATTACACGAAATGTCCTCTGGTTCCGATGATCTGGGTGAGGCCACGGAACCAAACGACTTGGCTGCCTATATTTACACATTGTTCTTTATATAGGTGGTCTCACTGCAACTACTCCTAAGCCTCCCCTACGACCCATAGCTCGAAGTCGCAATAAGCAATCGGCTTTGCATCCCCCTGGACCAACCACCCTCGGGCATCGGGGGCGGAATAAAGCTAAAGAGGGCGCAACGCCGGTAGACGTAGCACAGCCGCCAAAAGGCAATCCTCTCGCGTCTGGGAGTGGTACGAAAGGGAAGTCAGCAAAGGCGCAGGAAAAGGCAAGGGTGGAATCGCCAAGGCCGCGAGCGCGGAAGCAGCCAGAAGAGTATGAGGCTGGAGAAGAGCAAAGCGATGATCATATGGAAGTGGAGGAGATAACTGAGCAATCTTGGGAAATGACCAAGTCGAAACGCATCACCGCAGGAAATAAGCCCCCACTGGACGAGCTAGATAAATTACGCCAAAAGAACGTGGAGGTGCGTATATTTCGTTGTATGATTGAATCTGTTCAAATTTCTCCACCAAAGGCAAAGGCGCAAATAGCGGCGCTTTCAGCACAACTCGAGGAATACATGCAAGTTCGGATGACTGGACCAGAAGAGGAGCTAAAAAACCAGCGAGAGAGACATCAAAGCCACATTCAAGGTTTGTGCACCCATCGCTGGATGAAGGGCGGGTCTGATTGTTGATTTGGTGTCGAAACAGTGCAGGATGCCCTGATTAGAGACTTGACCTCTCAACTCGCGCGAAAAGAACCACTCATGCGCACTGGGAATACTTCAGTGCTTCCCTTCATCACGCGGGACGCTGCGGACGAAGAAAAACAAATACTTTCTGATGAATTAGCCGCTGCAAAGGCCGCTACCAAAGAGCACCAGGCATTAATCGACCAGCAAGCGAGACGGATTTTAGAATTGGAAAATATTGGTGTGTGGTTATCTCTTGTACAATATGTTTAAATTCACGGTGGCTGCAGAAAAAGAACTGCGACAGGAACTCAAAATGGAGATTGAAAGAGGAAAGAGTCTAGCGAGTAAACCTTCGCGGATTCCGCCTGGCTCAACAACCCGAGGCCGACCCGGCCAAAGCGTGCTTGGCCCCGACGATCCGAAACATGTGCAAGTAATCAAGTTCTACGAGGACCTCACCAATCTGCTTGTTCCTAGCATGAAGATACAGCCAGGGAGATATTTGGGCCTTGATGACTGGTCCCTGACTTGTATATATACATTTGTCAATGGGGAGGGTGAAAAGGTTTACAAGAAAAGTCAGTTAAAC
This sequence comes from Collybia sp. MG36, assembly GCA_003313185.1. Lineage (NCBI taxonomy): Eukaryota > Fungi > Basidiomycota > Agaricomycetes > Agaricales > Clitocybaceae > Collybia > Collybia sp. MG36. Next base: position 25,215 of record QGOG01001437.1, read on the forward strand.
TCAATGAATGACTTATCGTTAACATGGCGCATAGGTTTGACGTTTGCGTTACGGTTCTACCACGACGTAGCACCAGAAGAGGAACCTGTTACCTCAAAGGACCAGCTCCTTGCTACTGTGGAGTTCACACCTCTAGAACTTGATAAAGAGCCCCTAGATTTTGTTGACAGGTTAGATTACCTCGGTAATACCTTCATCTTCCAACAATTTCAGCTTTCACTACTCCTTGGAACCCTCCAAAGACTGATGAAAGATGCTTGTAGACCAGAATACGAACACATTGATGAATCAAGCACAGATATTCAGGTCATTTCGGTATAATTATCATAGGTACTTGTATATTTAATGCCGTCAGGTTCAAGATATAGGCCTGACTCATTTGGAGGACTTATATATGATCTATTCCGGTTGTAATTCGTGGCCCCATTTTTCAACATCCAACCTAGTGATACCAGTTTTGGTCCAGATTTTGAGAGCAACATGATCACCAGCACGCAAGGCATTCTTGATTGCGAGGGCTACGAACCCTCCGTCGAATCCTCCAAGTGTTGCACCGGCCTGAACAAGAGCATCGACAGCTTCCTCGTGATAACGTCGGGCAGCCTATGAAGCCATGGTCATAAGCAGATCAGATGGAGAGTTAGACGCGTACGTAGTAAAGAGGTGTATGACCCAAGGCATCTCGGAGGTGTACCAGTGCGCCGGATTGCAACAGGACATTGACAGATTTAATATTTCCGTTTAATGCTGCGACGTGGAGTGGGGATCTCCCGGATGCTGGTTCCAGACAATTAACTATACCACCCGCAATATTCCCATGCTGGGATTCTGGAGAAGATATGTCAGTGGAGCCGGACCCCGAACCAGGAGCAAGGCAATATTCGATGGTCTTAACATCATCTTTCGCGGCCGCAAGATGTATAAGGAATGGGAGCAGAACCGCCTCGGTGTTGGCTGCTTCGGCGGCCGTTAATGACCAAGGCGCCGCGGCATCGTGAGATGATTCCTCCAGCGGCTCCTCGGAGACCACAATCTGAGGGAGCTGAGATGGAGGGTGCGACAGGCGTACAAATCTGGAAAGCACGTTTTGGATGTACTCCATATTGTGCTCAGCTGTGGGTTGTGGCGGGACCGCTGAACCAGAGGGCCGAGTTAATTCGCCTCGAAGAGGTATTCCAATCAGGCTTCGGATCTCCTTTATGGAGAGTTCGGGTTTGGAAAGGAGATAGCTCAGCTTTGTTAGTGCACACTTCGGTGGGAGTGAACACTGGGTATCGTCTCAGGCAGGTTTGGAATATCTATGCGTACCTCGGGCGTCATGTCACTACCTGGTACCACACCAGCTTGAAGGAGAGTTCGCCCGGTTTCGTATGCATCTGATACAGATCCCTTCGCGCATTGAGAAATAGCCACAACAACTACGCCCCGGTCACACGCCTCTTTTAAGGCTTCCATCAAATCTGCGCGCTGAGGTGCGTTGCCAGCTCCAAAAGTTTCTAAAACAACTCCTCGGATTGGGGGCATAAAAAAAGCTCTGATTGTCGCCGACGTAATCCCCGGGAAAAGTCGCAATGTGGCTGGAGGATATAGTGAGTCAGGAACTCAATGCCGGTGATATCTACCTACCGACATGTGGACTCATTTCTGCATGGGATTGCCATCAGCACGGCTGGATATCAAATGTACACGAAAAGCCGTTACCTTTGTGGGCCCGAAAACGTTTTAGACTCTTCTGCCGAATCACATCATTCCAATTGACGATGATGTCGATGCCGACTTGAAGATATATCAGGGACGGAAGAAGACGATTCACAGCATGCAAAACACACCATTCACCAATGGCAAGAAGTTCGGGCTATCGAATGCGCTGAGATCATATGATGACATTTTTGAAACCCTGTTCCCTCGGAACAGAGTGTGATTGAAGTAAAGGCAGCACTCTGCACAGAATGGGGACCAGTGTCAAACATGGATTGATTCGAGTGATCCCGTACCCGGAATGATGTAGTGACCGGCGATAGTCAGCGCTCCCATTAAATTATCAACAGCGTCGTTGCGAAGCTGTGAGAGGGGTATTTGCGCGCCCGTTAGTATCTGGGCAGAATCTCATCAGAGAGAAGGTGGTTAGGTCCATTGAGGAGACATACGACCGTTTTTCCGAGATCCTCCAACAAGAAGCTCAAGGCGCTCGAGGTATAGGACATGGTATCTGTGCCATGAAGGACAACGAATGCATCGAACGTGTAATTGAGCTCAATTTCCGTTGCAATTCGAATCCAATCTGTTTCCTACTCTCAGGACACACGAAAAACAGACTAGAGCTGATGAAGTTACCTTGAATATCCATATTGCTGCTGTCCAGCAGCGGATTCCACTATGATCGGAATCAGGAAAGTTCATGTGACTGGCAATAGGACTTGCTTCAAGAACAGCGTAACGGATAGATTTACTGCCCGTACCGCCTGGGACTGCACTACGAGGCGTGACTAAACTGGGAAGGTGAGCTTCATAAACATTGTTGGACACCTGAACACAAGTAGGTTGATTGTGGTTTGATTTCGGTTTTGTATCTAGGGTGGGTTGTTCACCAATTGGGCGTGACGACCTGACCAACAATGTTGGGTGGGGCTGGACGGAGGTAACAGGACTGCTTGCACTGCCCAACGGGCTTGATCGTCCGCTGCCACTGCTCCAATCTCTGAAACCTTGTACGGAACCCGAGTTGGAGAACAGCGAATCCTGCAGGGGATCATGAAAACGATTTTGGCTTCGGAGTGTTTCCGTCAAAAAGTATGGCTCTGGAACATATCCCTGATGCCCAACAAGCATCCCAATGGTGCCGCCTGTACATTGATTTTCAATGATGGACAGGGTGTTGAGATTATTATTGCGAAACGCACCGGTATAAATGATGAGTACCCGAGACTCGTCTGCGGCTTGAGTGGGTTCCATGGCGCTGTTGGACACAGGTCTCTGTCAACTCAGCTCGGATGAGCTCGGGCAAATGTCGAAATGCAACAAAGACGAAAATAAACCTCTGACGATTCGGGTAGATCGATCCGATCCGATCGTGCACGTGGCTCGCCGCCTAGATCGTCATAACCCGTTTAAAAGAGTCGGAGGCCCAGTCAAGTCCAGCACACCATCTCATAACCATCATGAACGCTCTCAAGCAAGTATTTGAAAAGTCGAAATTAGAGGTAACAATATACCAACTCCTGGGCGTCTGGTTCAACCTTTATTTTCTTAGGGCACCCCAGCACTAGTGACATTCGTAACCGCTGGCTACCCAGGACCTGATGATACGGTGCCAATTATGCTGGCAATGCAAGCCGGGGGCGCGGATATTATCGAGCTTGGTGTACCATTCTCCGACCCCATAGCGGATGGACCAGTCATCCAAGAGACGAACACTGTTTGTGGCTACATTGGCGTCACCACACTGAATTGATCATTGAAGCAGGTTGCACTGAAAAACAACATCGATTATACTACAGTTCTTGGGCAGTTAAAACAAGCTCGGGCTAAAGGGTTGACCGCTCCAGTTCTACTCATGGGTACAAACCTGGCTTTGACGTGGACATCTATTTGACTGCCATAAGTATAGGCTACTACAATCCAATGCTTGCATACGGCGAGGACAAAGCAATCCAGGATGCCCGTGAAGCAGGAGCAAATGGATTCATTATGGTAGATCTTCCCCCCGAGGAAGCTATCGCGTTCCGCGAAAAGTGTTTCCGATCAGAGTGAGTGTCGCTCTCGATCTCTTCGATCCTATCCTTCCTAACTTGACACAGTCTTTCTTATGTCCCCTTGATTGCCCCATCGACGAGCCTACCGCGTATCAAATTCCTTGCTTCAATCGCTGATACATTTATTTATGTTGTCTCAAAGGTTGGTTTTTACGATGACGAACTGGCACAAATTCATAGATTACAGATGGGGACAACTGGTTCCTCAGAAAAAGTTTCAATGAACACCGCACTACCAGAAATCATATCCAGGATTCGGGAATATGCGACAGTTCCTCTCGCCATTGGCTTTGGGGTTGCAACTAAGGAACACTTCAATGCGGTTGCAGATGCTGGAGCAGATGGAGTAGTCATTGGCAGCCGCTTGGTTTCGGTTATCAAAAATGCGCCGACAGGCCAGATCCCCCTGCATGTGGAAGCCTACTGCCGCGAGGTCTGCCAAAAGGGTCAGCCCGCTCGAGTACGCTCGCCCCAGAATGGCACTCATAGGTTATCAACGCCCACCGGAAACGCCAATAAGGATGGCCCCGCAGTCCCAAATTCGCTCCCAGACCTCCCCGCCCGGTTCGGCCAGTTTGGTGGGCAATACGTACCGGAAGCCTTGGTCGATTGCTTGGCAGAATTGGAGGCAGCCCATAAATCAGCCATCGCTGATCCCGAGTTCTGGAAGGAATTCCAGAGTTATTATGGGTACATGAATCGACCGTCCAAGCTATACCTTGCGGAGAATCTCACGAAAGATGCCGGTGGGGCAAAAATCTGGTTGAAACGTGAAGATCTGTAAGGCCTGATCATATTGCAGACGGATTCGCATTGTGATTAATGTTGGGATAGAAATCACACAGGCTCTCATAAAATCAACAATGCTATTGGGCAGGTAAGTCCCTCGATTCCATGTGCTCGTCCATTTAAAATTAACGAATGGCTAGATCCTCTTGGCTCGACGAATCGGCAAGACTCGAATTATCGCAGAGACAGGTGCAGGACAGCATGGCGTTGCAACTGCCACTGTATGTGCCAAGTTCGGCATGGAATGCATTGTCTATATGGGTGCAGAAGATGTGCGCAGGCAAGCCTTGAATGTTTTCAGAATTCAAATGCTTGGAGCAAAGGTTCGATTAAGTTCAAGATATAGTTGCTGTTTCAACTTAGGGGCGGCTTCATTTAGGTTATCCCAGTACATTCCGGTTCATGCACGCTCAAGGACGCTGTCAATGAGGCCATGCGCGATTGGGTGACCAATTTATCAACTACTCATTACCTTGTGGGCTCTGCCATCGGACCACACCCATTCCCCACCCTTGTCCGAGACTTCCAGAAAGTCATAGGGCAAGAAATAAAGCAACAATTCAGGGAAGCTCGGGGAAAACTCCCCGAGGCGCTCATAGCATGTGTGGGTGGTGGAAGCAACGCGATTGGTACTTTCTATGATTTCATTGGAGACAAATCGGTCCGTCTAATTGGTGTGGAAGCTGGGGGCGAAGGTGCGATCACAGTGGAAATTTGGTCAACCACACACCTACCTTCTCTCCCTTACAGGTACCGATGGTGATAAACACAGCGCCACACTGTCCATGGGACAGCCTGGTGTCCTCCATGGTGTCCGAACTTACATCCTCCAATCCAAAGCAGGCCAAATCATTGAGACCCATTCCATTAGTGCTGGGCTGGATTACCCTGGCGTCGGTCCTGAGCACGCGTGGCTCAAGGATTCTGGTCGCGCCGAATACGTTGTCGCAACAGACGAAGAAGCACTTCGTGGATTTAGAATGCTAACGCAGCGTGAAGGGATTATCCCTGGTGAGGAAGCCCTCAAAATATGAATCACTCACTTGACATGCCATGCAGCATTGGAATCCTCACATGCCATATGGGAGGCGGTCCGTGTAGCCAAAAGCATGTCCGCGGACTCTGACATTGTCGTGGTGAGTTTACCGCCCGTGGTGTATATTCCAATTGATTTTGAACAACTTCTAGTGCTTGTCTGGGAGGGGTGACAAGGACGTGGAACAGATTTGCGATCTTTTGCCCAAGTGGGCAGCCACATTAGATTGGCACATCGCTGCCTAACACTATCACCATAATTAAATATATTACAGTTGTACTTGATCTCTATTCAAGAATACAACCCTTGCAGACATTGGAAATGATCACACGCTTCGGATGGACAGTTTTATCGCTTAATCTATTTCGTTCTGTCGACAACTGAAATCACACATAAGTTACCTAAATCCTACAACATCTTTGCACACTAACAATGTCAACGGATATACATTTCGCTGCAAACCAGCGATTTGTGGAAAACCTTGCGTCAAGATTGCGACGACGGTGAGTCAGGACTACGATCGGGGACTTATTTCATCAACACTGCACCGTTTAGACAAGTGGTGGGCTCCCGCGCTGCCGCTCTAGAAACTCTACTTGTTTTACGCCAAGTGGTCTCGAAAGCACGATTTTCAAACATCGATCAGCTTGTGGAGATAATCCGAAGCGTTGGTCGAAGACTTGTTGAAGCACAACCTAAAGGTCTATACCATCGCTCTTGCGTCCCATACGCGATTGTGATATTTGTGATTCTATGCGACAGAGCATTCCGTTGGTAACACTGTTCGCAAGGTCCTGCATCATATCCGGGAGGAATATCAAACTGCCACTAAAGGGACCGCAGCTGAAGTGCCTACGAAAGGCGGGTTCTCGATCTCCAAATTCGTTTTGCAGGGGCAGCCGAGAAAACATGTTCCAATACAAAAGTCAGAAAGCAAGGGGACCTTGAAAGAAAATGACCCAGACGATCCAGATTCCTTCGCGCGCGGACTGAAACCTGTGCTCATGGAGGCAATTCAAGATGTTCTTGATGAATTAGAGACAGTGTACGATAATGTCTCAAAAAATGCAAAGGATCATATTCATTCCGAGTAGGCATTCTTAAATCTGCAACTCAGCCGCTCATACCTATTTCATTCAAGTGAGATTATCCTGACCCTCGGTATGTCTAAAACGGTCGAGGCCTTCCTCAAGTCGGCCGCCCACCACAGGAATTACACAGTCATTGTAGCTGAAACAGCACCATCGTCCGTATACAAAACACCGTCCGTTGAACGGTAAAATTGACAGGCATCTTCCCATAGGTATGGTGGCCGCGACATGGCCAACTCTCTGTCATCTGTTGGGATATCCACATTCCTTGTTCCTGATTCCTCCATATTCGCCCTGATGTCGCGCGTCAATAAAGTGATACTTGGTGCCCACGCTATCCTCGCCAACGGTGGTATGTTTGCCATCACCGGTTCCTTGATTGCTGCAACCGCCGCACGCTCACATAGCACGCCGGTGGTGGTTTGTGCTGGCCAATTCAAGCTCACACCCCTTTGGAATCTGTATCACGAATATGGCGCTCTTGATTTCGGCGATCCAAATAGTGTGCTTGGTTTTGAAGAGGGCGACCTAGTGGACAAAGTGGATGTGGTCAATCCATACTATGATTACGTTCGCCCAGAGCTGGTTGATGCGTTCATCACGAACGAGTAGGTTTATTACCCCGGTCTATCAAGGTCATGCTAATTTCTCGCCAGTGGCGATCATCCTCCATCGTCAATCTATAGGTAAGTTTGATACATGGTATATACGTCTGAATCTAATGTATGCCAAAGACTTCTCAAAGAAACATATGACGACGAGGACAACGAAATCTAGCCGGGAGGTCAAGGTCGTCGACGGGCGGGTAGGACACCGGGTGTGGAGGGAGTTGTCTATCCGTCACCGCTTTGAGCTTAGAATGTCGAAGAAGGCTTCCTGTGGTAGATCCACTGTGCCCATTTTCTTCATTTTTCGCTTCCCCTCTTTCTGGTTCTCCAGATGTTTCATTTTCCGTTCATAGTGTCCTGCAGCCCGGGTTTATTCACTCGCACATTGGATTTGTAGAATATCATACCTCCATATAATCCAGCCGTGACATCCGCACGTAAAGCACTCAAGTTTTCTCGTGCAATAATTTTACGGCCTATCGCTGCTTGGATAGGAACCTCGAAGAGTTGACGGGGAATAACTTTGTCTGTAACACCCAATTGGTGGCGAGATAATTTGTCTTGTGATGTCTACTCACGAAGCTTCTTTACCCACTGCCGAGCAATTGCATCCTGGGCCGAGCGGTGAACGATGAGGGCCAGGGCATCGACAGGTTTTGAGTTCAATAAGAAGGACATCTAACAAGATTCTAGGAATTGAGTTATTACAGAGGTAGTGTGCAGCACCTTTGCTAGATCACTCTTTCTGTAGCCAGCATCTTCATAGCTTTGTGTTATCGCTAGTAAGCAGGGCAGGCTTGTTCATGTGAGAGAAAAAAACCTACTCAAAACTCGCGAAACCGGAGCTTCGACTTTTTAATTGATCGAAGAAGTCAGTGACGATCTCGCTCAAGGGGATGATGCATGTCATAATAATACGAGAAGATGAGCTTGTGCCAGCATCCAGATAACGGTGGTCCAAATGTTCAGCCCGATGGGAGAAGCATAATTCCATCATATCGCCGAAGTATTCTGATCCGAGGTTTTAAAATATTAGTGTATATATTCAAATGTAACACTCACCTTCTGGGACAATAATCGATGCTTTAACCACAGGCTCCTGAATTTCCTTCACCCGGGAAGCGGTATCCGTGATTTCTGGAAATTCCGTAGGGTTGCTGATTAGGACCTCCTTATTATGATATATAACTAAGATGGGTCAGTCAACGTATTTGTAGATGCAGCTTGCCCACTTTTATAAGGCACAGTTGGCGCGGTGATGATAATATTCGCATCATATTCATCTTCAAGACGCTGGCGGAAGACATCCATATGCAGGGTTCCCAAAAACCCAAGACGGCATCCCTGACCCAAAGCGGAGGATGATTCGCGTTGGACTGTAACACTTCGGTCGGTTAGTGTGAGCTAAGCAAGTGATGAGCTGCTGAAATGAGATGAGCAATAAGGATCGCACACGCTTAATGGACTCCTCCAGCTTGGGGAAATCGCCACTATCAACTGGAAAAACACCAGCATAAACCTGATAGTGGTGAGCGGCTTCATGGAAGAGGTTATATATGGAAGACCGACCATAGCTTTACTAGGCTTGAAACCAGGCATTGCATCTACCGGTGAGCCTACCCGATAGAGGGTATCGCCGATGTGAGCTGGGTTTTCATGATTTCATTCAGCTACACCTTGGGCATCCGCGGGACACTGCTACCTTCCGCTGATTCTTTCATATTGCAGGCAATATATCCGACCTGACCTGGATGTAAGCTTATTGTCGGAACTTCCTCGGGGTACATGATGCCCAGTTCTGTGACCTCGTATTTTTTGCGCGTGTAGCATGACGCAATTTTGTCACCTAAAGGGATGAGCAACTATTCATGATAGAATGAAGACATAGCACACCTTTCCGGAGAATTCCCTCTTGGATGTTTACCAGCGAAATTACACCACGATATCGGTCATATCTGCGGGAAATTTAGTTAGAGGCTTTCATATTAAAGGGTGGGACATCAACATGCAATGAATCAAATAAAAATGCTTTCAGAGGTCTCTCCGGTAGGCTTGTCGGGGGAGGGATTCGAGAAATAATTGCCTCCAACACTGCCTCAATGCCTACCCCTGTTTTGGCGGAAATCCGAATGATATCGGTTGTATCGATACCAAATGTGGACTGGATTTGGGCCGCTATGCGGTCGGGTTGCGCAGCAGGAAGATCGATCTATAACTGATCAATCCCTCAGGATGAGAAACGCATGATCGAGCCTGCTGACTTTGTTTAAGACTGGGATTATTGTAAGTCCTCTTTCACGAGCAATATGGAATACTGATATTGACTGAGCCTGGACACCTTGGCTGGCGTCGACCTAGAAGGCGATATATCGGAAGCGACAGGGAAGTTGCGAGTGCCATACCAGTAATAACGCCCCTTGACAAGCTGCGAGGGACCTTGACACCTCCCAAGCAAAGTCCACATGACCCTAGTGTAAAAATCGTAAAAATTCATCACCCTACAGTTCATGTGATGTATACCGGTGTATCGATAAGATTTAGTAGGTGTGGTCTGCCATTGTGCGTATGTATCATACTGGATATGATGTCAAACAAAAAGAAGGGCTCGATTGGAGTTCGAATACCTGGCAGTTTGAGCCTTGACTTATCCTGCCGTGAGTGGTATATATCTCAAGGCAAAAGCTAGTCACCTGTAATCCCTCGCTCTCTTTCAACCTTCAGCTTATCCAAGACTTGCTCGTTCTTTCCGGTTTGCTTCTTTTGTATGGTGCCGGTAAGCTTCAAATCTTTCAGTATACGAGTACCCTTGGCTCCGAAGGAATATCTAACCTCTAACAATCTACCAAGCAGTTAGTACTTTGGGAATATCGCGGTGATATGGCATACCTATCCGCTAATGTCGACTTGCCATGGTCTGTTGGATGACTTATGAGGTTCTGTTGAAATCGAGGTGGATGTGAGTACCAATATGTGCTATTATTGAGAAGTTCCTGGTAAAGGTCAAGAAGGACGCTGAGGAACAATTGAACATTAAAACATACCGTATGACGTCGCAGGAGAACTCGTTCATCGAAATGACTTGAGGCCCACCGCAAGGAACGGTAGAACTAAAGTACTCAATGCGACCGCTACGGTGCCCGTCAGCAAACGCTGGCCGTTGAAGTATACCAAAGCATGCCCGTCGCCAGAGGGAAAGCATTGTGATCGTGATCGAGTTCCTCGTGGTTCCACCTCGAAACACTTGTAAACGCGTCAAAGTACGCCGCTGAGAGCCTGGCTGGTACCAATTCAAGACAGAAAGTAGAAACTGAGCAATGAAGTTTGAAGCTGAAGTTTGAAGGGCGGGCGACGCGAAAGTGTCATGGGAGGTCACATGGTGCTTCCAATATCTTGAAACTCAACGGCACGCGCATTGACAAATTTTCTTCATCCCTCTCCTTGTAAACACTAGCCATGTCGTTGGCGGAAGCATCCGAAGCACGAAAAGCCCGATTGCTGGCACTCAGAAGACGAAAAGCTGGGGAAACTGTGAATGGGTTTGTTTTATTAGTGCTACCTGCCGGCCGGAGTTGACGACTCTCAGCAATGAGACGAACGAGACTATCATAAAAAACCGCAATTTCGACCCCGAGACACGGACGCTCAAAAAACATACACGGGCAGAGGATACCGTGATGGAAGATACGCTTGAAAAGAATGTGAAAGGCCTGGCCGAGATGATAATTGCGGAAGATGAGCAACGGAGAGCCCAGGAGCTTGTGAGTCAAACAAAAACGATTTGTGATCTCGACAGGATAATCACACTGCACATAGGATGTATTCAACATTGCACCCAAACGGCCAAATTGGGATCTCAAACGGGAAATGGAGAAGAAATTATCCAAGTTGGAACGAAAAACGCAAGAAGCGATTCATACATTAATTCGTCAGTATTGCGATACGTCATTCAATATTGCCAAACTGAGGTTGGAGCACATTCTAGGTCAGAGGCTTGCTGCACAAAAAGGTGATTCAGACGATATAGTAGGTGCTATGAAAGCTCAGGAAGATGCACGGAAGGCTTCCGAACCATTATCCGATGACGACGATTGACACCGTACGCCCTTGTTCGCTGTAATTGTATCAATTCATGTCCATGATATTATCAAGATGTGTGTCGACCTCACGGCGGTATCCCACTTGACCAATGCTCCGAAGATCTCGCGACCGGCTACACCTGAGAGCATGATACCTTTGCCGATAGCTCTAGGTAAACGCTATTTCAAACTCCCGAGATAGGAAAAAAAAATGCCCCCGCATGGAATCGACCAATTTGGAGAGCCGGCGGTCTCCTGGTTCATCGACATCTTGAGCGACACGCGTCACCCCTCGAAATTGCTCACGATTTCTTTCCAACGCTATGCTGTTTATTGGCTTAAATAGTCCTTATTACCATCGTGATAGGACATGTGTTCTGGTTAAAAATACAACATGTATCGCCCGAGAGGATTATCCTAAAAATATTTCTACTCTGCATTCATCCTCCTTCAAAGCAAAATCCGCCGACGTGTCTTGGGTCCTACCGGACATGCCGCGAGTTCAGCATTTGTATTACCCTTTGATCCTCGGGCAACCTCACACCATGCAGCATTCTGGGTTGGGACATCGATCCGCTATGGGACCCCACTGTTGACTGCAAAGAGGGAAGTGTAGGTAGTCTTTGATTGGGGTAATTTGGAATGCCCGGGGACGGAGGTCCCAGGGAGGAGCGAGCCGCCATTTCATCCTCTTCGCTCCTCGACCTCGCTTTTCCACTTCGGTACATGCCGGCTGGCACAATCATTTTGCTGAGCATCGGGTCCCGGTCGATAGTCGGAAGACTGGAAAGCTCGGAATAGGTGAAATAAGCCGTAAGGTGCCACTTCTGGGGTTTCGAAGCCGGATTTAACAATACATAGGCGGAATATGCTTGCTTAACGAGTCCAGGATGTTGGTGAGCCGTCCGCTCTTGATGCGAAAGAGCAGATGAGGACGGACCATGACGGGATACTCCGTCAACAAACCGGAAAGTAGGCGAACTAACGCAGCAGGTTGACGTTAAGCCAGGATCCCATTAGGGAATCGGTAGCTTACCGACTTGCGGGGTCATTGGGACTTTGGGCGGGATCATTCAGCTTCTCATCATAGAAGAGATAGGGCTACACATTGGCTCATTAAAACCGATTCAATGACATAAAAAACGAAGTCACCTCGCGCATGCGGCTCTGTCCCCAGACACGTCCATCTAAGAATACAATTTGTGAGGGGGGAAAAACAAATTAACAGAGAGGATTTTACCTGTCCAACGTTTCAAACCGGCGTCGTCCTCACATTCTACCCAGACGAAGATGGCCCCCGAGCGTACTTGGGTAGCGCGCTCCATCTCATTCAGTCGTCGTACGACGGGGCGGAGAAACCCCTGACGGACGGCTTCAAAAACAATATGAGCATCATGGGCATCTCGGACGTGGAGGCGGGGATGTGTTGCCTGCTGCATAATGTTTCGAGTGGTCGACGAAAGGATAGAGGCATAGCGAGAACAGGGGAGTTCTTATACCTCTAGAATAGTATCCGCGGAATATATTCGTGAGAGGCGATGGAGTAGACTCGAGCCGAAAAATCGACGCACCAGACCAACCGTTTGAGTGTACGGGATTGATGCCTCCCGTAATAGCCATGGTGAGGAGACGGGGACGAGGATTTGGTACAGTCGGCCTTGTGAAATAATCCGGGGGTAGATGAACAGCACGTGGTGGATGACCGTTCCGCCAGCTCGGAGTGGGATCCCAGTGAACAACTTTCAGCTGTGGAGTTGGTAGGGACGAAGTATCCAAAAGGGGATCCCGAGACCGTTCTCATTGAGAAGGAGGGCTCGAAATCGACACACCCTCGCTAAATCATCCAGTACACCGGTCAGATAACCAATCTTGGTTTACTATGAAATTAAATGCGAGGCTCGCAAGTGGAGTGTGCTAAACTCACACATTAGAATTTTCTGGCAGACTGCCGTCGGCCACTGCATGGATGATTTCCGGTCTGGGATTTGAGCAGATGGATCTGCACAGCTGGAATGCACAGTGTTGGGCTAGTTTGAGCTGAATCACTTTCCCAAACGGATGCGCAGGTGACAAATGTTTGAAATCTAACTGCTAAAAATGTGACATCTTTGCAGAATTGGACAAGTCAAGTCTAAGAACTCGGAGTCAATAACAAGGAGACTTGTGAATGAAAGTATGTTTTGTGATGAGCGATTACCGAATCTGGAAAAAGGAAACCCACAGGGTCAGAAACGTGGCCGGAAACTGTAATAAGCGCTTAATTGTCCATCTTGCACTAATACATACTACTTACAAGTCACTGATCTCCTCTGTCGACTGATCCATACCAGTAGCCCTCCAAAGTCATGTCAGTCGACGTGGAAATACCCCAACGGCGCATCCCAACACTGGTTCAGCTCTGCCAGCGAGGTGGGTTGTGGTACATAGTTATGTTTGCATCGTATTACGACTCGCTGACAGCCTTCTTTCCCCACCAGTCGCCACTGCCCATGTGGAATGTTCGTACTTGCCTTTCATCTACAAGAAATGGCTCACCCCTCTCTAGCTATCACCAGTTTGGGCCGTGAGCTGAGTTATACCTTAGTCAAGCCAATCCTTGAACGCTGCGGAGCGGAACAGCTTGTCACCCTTGAACAAGAATCACCCGTAAATAGCTTGTTTTATATCTGGGTCTGGTTCTTGACAGAATTTTGTTCATCAGCACCTCCGGGGTGACACCTCAGGTGTGTTCCACCGGCTCCCAGGTCACCGTCAGTTGTTGATCGAGACCACACAAATATGCAGAGATATGGAAGAACCTCTGTCTCCAAAGATATCCTCTTGAAGCAGAATATTTGTTTGGTGAATTACAGGAACCAGAGTCTTGGAGAGACCGGTATTTTGTGAGTGGTAGACTCATGTCATTTGGTCGTGATCCATATCGTATTCAGGAGCTGCAAGAGGCCGAGACGAAGCGAATTGAAGAAGCCGGCTCGAAACTTCGTAATCAACGATTCGAGGCCGAAGAACGTAAGAGGGAGCGTGAAGTCAAGTTTACGGATCGCGTCCCCCCGTCCAAGCGCCAGCGTTCTGGTTGTATGTGACAGTACTTATTCTCGTATCGCCGTCCTGACTGATTGTTCCTAGGGTCAGGGAACGTTCAGCCTAAATCTCTCTTCCAAAAGACTCGGTCCGAAGCCTCCAAGATTCAAAAGAACATGTATAACGCGCGCATAATCCCCTCAATGGCTAACGGCAAAAATTACCGAGTACTCTCTAAGCCTCCAGATGCCACGCTCCTCCTACCACCCCCTTCTGCAAATATTCACCGGGTAACCGTTAACACTGTCCACCGGCGACCCTCCAACCTCTCGCCAACCTCACCGCCCCTGCCAGGTCCCTCTAGTGCACCGCCTGCCTTGAGGCAAATCCCTCCTACTTCTACCCTCCCTCGCCCTTCGGCTCCGCTCCCACAGCAGAGCAATGGCCGAAATCCCATTTCAACCCGATTGAAACATCTCACAAACCCCACCAATTCCTCCATCATACCCGAACCCCGTTCCATGAAATCCTCCAAAAAGGATCCAATGGCGGCTCTTTTCGTGCCTAAACATCGGGCGTATTCACAACGCCCGGCATGATTTATTCATAACGCCGAATTTTGGGATTTGGTTATGTACACTGTATAATTTCCACCTGTGTAATGTCACGCTACAGACTTCTACTTACGCATTCACAATTTACTCCATCCAGTACGGAACGGGAATACCTTCTCCGAATTGTAACCGTTCACCAGAACTAATCATCATCCGCTTCTCACTACTTATCGGGACTCGCTGTTGTAATTTTAGCACCAGTGTATCAGTCAAATAATATATACGTTCCCTTGGGTCATCATTTTATTCGTTCCATACGTTGGATGCAGATAGGGTGTAGTTGCCTAACCACTGGGGGAGGACCCGTGGGGGGAATCATCTCTTTGCGGCCAAGCTATTTTGATATGAACCTCTAATTTCTGGTGTATTATTGGTATTCCACGGGGTGAAATGTTGTAGTCAAAAAGTCGCTACGGTTGATATGCAGGATAGTATGAATGTGCAGTATGTGTGAAATGCGGAATATGCAGGGATGAACATCAGCAGCGTGTTCAATCCGGTGGTTTGGGCTAGGGGCAAGGGGATGGTAAGGGACATGATATACTACCGTGATGAGGCAAAATCCGAGTTCACGTCCACGTCATCACCATCCCAGCGTTGTCGTGTTTTTCCTTTCCCTTTACCGTTTGTGTACGCAAGGTCTGGCTGGCTGGCCGATGAAGAATCTCCCATCATTTCTGGCGGAAGGGCCTCCCAGATGCGGACCGTCTGGTCGTCCGAGCATGATGCGAACATACGCTCGTTCTTGGGATTCCAAGCAACAGAGTTCACACTTCCCTCGCCGTGGCCAGATAAAACCTCCAATAACGTCCCCGTGTCCCGATGCCAAACGTATACATTCGCATCTATCAGATAAGAGTCCGGGATCAGATAAGACAAGGAAAGATCAGCATGTGTTGGTTTGGTGGGAAGGAGGGAGATAACGCGCCTTCGCTACCACTGACGACAAAATTGCCATCAACTCCACCAAAACAACTGCGGATAACATGTTTTCCCTGTTGCAGTCCTGTGAACTTGCGTGCCAGTCGACCGACATTGAGGTCCCAAAGGTGAATTTCCTGAAAGACGGGTGGGCGTGAGACGGGCTATCACGGGGTGAGATCCAAAGACTCTCACGTTCGGTGCGTGATTGATGAGGGCATACTGTGAGTTCTGCGATATCTTGACGCTTGTGAGCTCACCATCCAACCGAGTGGATCTGGTAGGAAAAGGAAATGAAAACGTTAAATCCAAATACATTCACCAGGCAGAGGGGAAAAGGAGGGGTTCGCATCCAATAAATCAACAACGTACGATTCCACTTGCTTCGTATTCAAATCGTAGACAATCATTTGGTTGTCGGCTGTTCGAGGCCCATTCGGAGCGGGGTTCCCACCGGCAGCTACTGAAGTAGAGTCGCCGACCTGCGCAGGTCTTGACGGGCTAGCCTCATTGCCCGATGGTACGGTCGGGATGCCAACAGTCACCAGACGTGTGAAATCGGCTGTGATCGCCAAATCAGTTACCCGGATGGCCGTAGCTCCCCATGAGTCTCGAAGGCTCCCGTCCGCATCCTGTAGCAACCAAATTAAGGATCAGCACGCCAGAAGAGAACACAGTAGCAAGCCTGCAGCTTGGATGCAAAGCTCCCTTACCCAAAGAATGATTCTACGGTCTAATCCACCCGAAATAAAACCAGAACCGTCTGGAAGCCAGGCGAGCGCTGTCACAGGTTCCGAGTGATCCTCGAGGTCGCGCATGCAGACCCCAGTCTGCAACAACCTTTTTTGAGTCCCTCTCAGAATAGACATTTAAATTTAAACTACCTTGGCATTCCACAGCTTTATGTGATGCTCTGCGCTCGTGAGAAGTACCGAGTCGTCTAATGACCAAGCTAGGCAGCCCACTGGGTAACGGTGGTTTCTCAAGATCACATACTGACCCCAATCATGGACTGGTGAGTCACTGGACTCTGGCCGGGACTGGATGACGTTAGCGATAATGACTCCATCAAAGGGAAAAACCACGCCTACCTCGATTCGCCATATTATTACTGTCTTATCTTTGCTTGCGCTCGCCAAGTAGGTGCCGTCATGGCTCCACTCGATATTCCACACCTCGTCGGCGTGGCCGGTTAGAATAGTGGTGGTTGTCCTGGGGAACGCGGATTTGTTACATTGGTGGTCAGTGTACAGGGAAAATGCTGAAGAATTCGAGGGTGAATTGTGGTATACACATCGCTGTCGTTGATATGATCGTGCTTGATGGAGGAGTGTGGAAAATCGTCGTTGTGGAATCATGATGCTGGAGGGAATATAGCCTTGCAGATATTATTAAAAAATGAATGAATGAAAAGGCAGCACTTACGGTGAAGATTGGTGAGTAGACGTTGCCGTGAGGTGCCTGAAGCGCCATCCCATCCTGCGCGTTGCCTCAAGTCGTCGGGTTCAGAACACATGATGAAACTACGATGTTGTCAGTCATCGTTTCAGAGGCGAGGCATGCAGAGCACAACCTTGATAAAGTATGAAGATGGTCTGGATCAACGTCCAATGGTGCCAGCTCATTACGGAGGACGTGCAAAGCCGCAGTTGTCTTCTTGGCTTCCAAGAGCTCGAGATATTTCTGTTGGCTGATTAGAAATCTTGCGTCCTAAAACCCAAGCCTGTGTGAGCAACCATGGACAGTTTCCAGTGAGATTTCAAGGCACCCATAGTCCCTCATCATCCCGGATCCCCAGACGCATGAGCGAGTTCTCTGCTTTCACCCACAAGCCGTCCTGAACATATCTCCGGAACTCGGAGACCTCGGGTGCCTCAAGGGGGTAGCCCGACTCGGCCTCCAGCGTCGCCGCAGACTCTCTTCAATCGCAGAATATGAGGGGAATATATCGGGGAGCAAGAAGGAAACGTACTTGTACCCCACATCGCGTAAACTCTGTATCACAAGCCTGATGAACTCTTCCCGGTCGACAAACGAGTCCTCATATAGTGTCGTGCCTGGCAAATTGACTCTAGCAACCGACTTTCCATGCTTGTGCACCCCATTAGTCGCTGCGGATGTTGACTTCATCATGTGTGTGATGAGGCCATTCCCGTTTGTGTGTCCGTTGGATGGACCTGGAGCACCGCCCATCGCCCCACCCGAGGGGCCTGAGCACACTCCCAAGCCGGGAGATACAGACAGGTTGGATTCGCGATCTGAGTCGGGAACCCTCATGTTGTTTCGGGATTCGTAAGCGAGGGTGTGTGTGGATTGATCGATGGTGTTTTGGACGGAGGGGGTTGACCTTGAGCTTTCAATCCGCTGTCGCTTGCGGACTCTGGTGTGTTCTGCGTCTGTGCATGGAAATGAAGAAGTTTAGCCATGAGCCAAGAATGACAGGAAGGAATGCGGTACCGGTGTGGGGTGATGAAAGGACGTCAGTGGATGATGCCTGCTCTAGGTCAGATCTGGAGCGGGTTGCTGGGACAAGACTCTGGGATGGATCGGGAGCAGGGAAGGATGGGTAGGATAACTGGGGGACACCAGCAGCGATCGGTACGGGTTCCAGAGCAGAGACGTCGGAAAGGGGAAGCGAATCCCGCCTAGGGTTCGACTGGGTATGAGACTCAATGGTGGCAAGTTTGAGATGATAATCGTTAAGACAAAGCTGTGGGCAGGACAGAGAGGGCAACGACGAATCCCGCCCAGCTGAAGGACTAGTACAACGGAGAGATAATGACAAGGTTCACAATTGCAAGCATTCAGGGCTACAACAAAGGCTGCAGTGTAACAACGACATATCTCCTCCTGCGCGTTCGCGTGTGCTTTCACACGAAATATTTATTCACCAGTTACTTTTATCTCCAGCACTTCAGCGTGGGTTGCTGGCAGCTCAACACGTTGGGACCTTCATCTCACATTTCAGGAGTATGCACACGGGTCTCCTCAAACACCGCGAGATCAAAGTTGGCAGGGGGCATAGCAGCAACCCCTCCACTTGGCCTCCCCTGAATATATCTTCCAATCCCCTCCCAATCTCATGATAATCACTACACCATCCTGCCAAGTACAGCAACAAAAATATCACAACCGGATGGATTTCAAGCCATGCGCACAGGTCAGAATAATGTGTTGTTTGAGATGTAGCTACAGAAAAGCAGTGCTATCCGATTGGGGAGTAATTAATATTGCAGTCCTTTTTGATGGAGGGAATGGGGATAGTTCGCAGGTGGCTCCTTGTTGACGGGGAAAGCAAACGACGAAGAAATGAAATGCTGGACAATCTTGAATAGATACGTGGATGGGGGTGTGCCGTGTTGAATGGGCTGCAGAAGCAATGATGACCGGATGATTTCCGTTGGTTGAGTGACGCCAGAGAATGTGTTGCAATATATATTGTGGGGATAGACGGAGCTGAGAATGGGCGTGGGATGATCAATAAATCGAATTCCTGGGTTGCGGACCAAAATTTTTGAGGGACGGGTAATGATATGATGTTGGTAGAGAATGAGAGAAATGAGAGAAACAATGCAGCAGACGGTTCCATCTAGTTACAATTGAAGAGTCGTTCGCTTTTTTTTGTTTTCGTGGGAGACGGTCGTTTTTGTTTTCGGATTCGTGTGTTCCATGAGGTGGCGGTCTTGTGTAATGTGTTCGATTATCCGAGGAAAAGCACATCACACGAGTCGACCGAATTTTTCCGTATTATTCCGTGCACGGTCAAGCAGCCCACTTCGACCATGACCGTACCCAGGAGCCTGAGCAGAGGGGCCAAGGCCATCTAGTTCCTCAACCCTCGCGCGTCCGCGGGATTTTGCCTGTAGCTGAGAGGCAACCGCCTCAGCTTTTTTGGCCGTCGCAATCGCACGGTTGTGATCTTCTAATGCGATAGCTGACAGCATCATTTTCGGCGGAGGGGAACTGTTCCTCCGCACAGCTGTGCGCCCACGAGGCATGTCTATCACAGACCAATCAAAAACCTGCTCCACACTACCCTTGCTGTCCAGGCGGACACGGTAAGAGGGCTCGCCACCACGAGCAAAAATCTCTGTTGATGGATCAAAGAGGGATCCCGAGGAGTTGGCATCTTCAGAGCGTTTGCGACTTCCAGATGACCCTGGAATCCTTCGACGCCCCCGAGGAGTGGCATGAATGGATGTTATGGAAGTAACGGTGGCTGAATGGGGAAGCCCGGCCGCAAGGCCGGCAAGGGTCAATTTTGGGGTGGGAGGAGAAGGTCGGGAAATAGTGTGGGCGGAAGATGAAGACACAGGCGACTTGTTTTCATTCGACGGACTGGATATTTGAAGCAAAGAGAAATACGCTGGCAGGCTTGCACGGTTGCGGTTGCGTTTTGGCTTCGTGACAGTCGACTTGGTTTTCACACCGCCCCATGCGCGGGCTTGGTGGAGTTCGGGTTCATCAACTTCAAGGTCGTATCGGGACGAAAACCCGAAATCGGAATAGTCTTCATCTTCGGTGGAAGAGTGGGAATGATTCGGGGCGCTTGAGGGAATGCCTCGCACGTGGCCGGACGGGGAACCGGAAGCGGTGCGTTGATGAGGGTTGGGGACTGTCGAGCGGTTATTGGTCCCAGACGGACGGCGGGCATACGACAAAGCCGAGCGGCCCATGGAATGAGCTAGGTTGGCCGACTTTGTACTGCCTTCATACACGGAGTCGGCACCGTCGTATTCGCTACCCATGCCGAGACCGGCGTCATCCTCATCATCGTCTGTAAGAACAGACCACGAGGTAGAGGAAGCCGATGAGGAAGAGACTGATACACGATCACGACCCCAATAAGTTTTCAGTGCTGAACCCAGGGCAGAGGGTACGAGGGCTGGAACGTCGCCGCCGACAGTGTAACCGAGGCGGGGGGATGAAAGGGCACTGCTCGCCGAAGATATAGACGGGGAGGTCATGTCCAAGTTTTGGCAATCATCGCTGCAATATGCCCGTCTGAACATTGACAGAAATATTGGGCATAGCGGAAAACAAAGGAAGGAAAGATGAGCCTACCCATCGTCGAGGAGGTGCTTGCCGCAGACAAGACAGATTTCCTCAAACATGAGGGAACGAGAATAGATTGAATAGACGTAAGGAGTAAGTCGAGGAATGCGGGAGGACGGGGAGGCTAGGTCGTGGTATAAATACAAAAGAGCAGGGGCTTATATAGGGAGGATTTCGACATTCGTAGAAATTCGATTTTTAAAAAATGAAGAGGGAAAGGTGAGTCAAAAGGGTTAAGACACGTGACTGTGACGGTTACTACATATTTTGCAAAAATGGGAAATGCCGAGGACAGGCTGTGACAGGCACTTTTCAGCCGAGGAAGGATTGAATCCAGATGATCGCTGTTAAACTGACTGGTTCTCATTGTCCTCCACCGGTAGGCTTCGAATTCTTCTTGTTCTGTTTCCTGCTTGCAATGCCCAAATACATTTGACTTCTTTCCCGCTCGATCAGCGCCACCCCGGCTTGGTCACTTGTCAGTCCAGCTCGCTCATGGGCGTGATATCACCCAATGCATGCGCCATCAGCCGAATCTGCCCTAACGTTCCATTCCAAGAAATCCACCTCCTGCGTACACATCAGATGACCCGGTTCCTGTCAACCCACGAAAAGCTAGCCACGTTCTGGGCATCATGAGCCAGCGTCAGACCCTTTTCCAACGTTTGACCCGGCTCCCTCTCAACCCATCTTCTTTCTTTCAGACGCCCGCCCATTGGCGCAGCCTGACACCACACATGACCGTCATGAGCATATTCTCAACATCCTTTCTCTCCGAACCTTCAACGTAGTCGCATGGATGTGTTTGACAAACCGTTCTTCGCCAACAAACTTGTGACGCCCAGCTTGTTGACATGTGACGCAACCTGTGACTCGCGGACCCATTATATTCAAATCCCGCGCCCCTCCGCTCACACCCCACACCTTCTCAGTCGGCATCAACGTCATGGATGATGAATTTTCTACAACAACTGTTGGGAATTTGAGCTTCATACACATGTATCACCATGGTACTAAGAGGCCATAAATAAATTACACACGAAACATAAAACCGAGTATGCGCCGTGGTCCTCGCTTACGCTGGATAAAATGGAGGACGCTACTTTAAGGCGGGTTACAGTGATATCATCACCCGCATCCGACAACTGTTGAAGCAAGGTTGTGCGTTCTCCTTCGACGCCATGGACAGCCGCACAAAAGTACTAGTACAGCGAGGCACAGGAAATTTACCAGATTTCTATGTCCAATGCGTATTAGTACCCCAGAAAAAATTATACATGTAGTTGCGAATAATCTGTTTGGTAATAATCGCGCTGACAGCTTCATCTCCAATCATGCTGATGAAACCCGAGACCTGAGGCCTGAGATCTAGAACCAGGCAACACATATACCTGCAGATCTCACACTGTTATCTAATCCCATCCTCCCGCCTCATTAAAAACGCCGAGTCTTGACCGCCCTCAGATACATATGCTCTCGATCTCAAGCAGAATTTTCATCGCGATTCGTGCCAAATCAGTCCACCGGCGCAATTACCTCCTTCGCAGCCGTTCTAATGTAGCCAATACACTGTCAGGGTCCTAATCAAGGGCATCAACAGCACAGCTGCCCCAACGAAGCACGCGCAGTGTCACAGTGCCATCAAGTTCAAGATTGTGCGCAGTGTGCGTTCCTGTGGACTAGCCGTTTTACAGCATCAACGTTATCAGGCGCTGCGCCATCGAACTGCTAACGGGTCGGATGGAACCACTCCCCAAACCCATGATCATTCCAAGACCTACTACTTCGGATAAGAAACAATGGGCCATTGTGAGCCCCCTCTCATTTTAGAGAGGGAAACGTCAATAGCTGAGGCTCGCCTGATGCGTAACTACGAAAGTGTGCATGGCAACAATGTGTTGTGGGGTGCAAACGGAATTAGCATATCAGTGGCCGAAAAGAGATGAAATGTACATTCTCATCATCCCCGAAATATCGCCAGAATTCGTGACAGCTGCGTTCATTCGCGAGTTCTTGGTGGAATCGTGGTCATAATCTGGGCTTGGCATGAAACCTCTTTATATCAGCTTGTTATAGTCAAGTACCAAATGCATTACGCCCACGGTGTTACGAACGCTCTGCCGAAATTAAGAACATATAATTTGCCACTGGCAGTGCATGTGCGTTATGCACACGTTGGATTTGAAATATATCGTAGTGGGTCACCAAAAAAGCTATTGCCGTTATCCTCCCATAGCTTCGTGTGCATGAATGGCTGTCATATTCGGGGGTATATATTTCGCCCTTGATGGAAATGATGATCCTCATACCCTGGACTGAAACGCCTCGTTGGAATGGGACATTGACAACGTGCGCTCTTGTGTTTTTCACCGCATATCGCGGGAATGGTTACTGAACCAGACGGATCCACAGACACTCAATCATCCGCTCCAAAAACAGATAATACATCCGGTATTAGTAAAGTAGACTGATCCAGTGGGTATTGTAGATGTGTGTTCTATGTCTACTTGTTCGGCAGCCGTTGGAGACGTCGGACGTCCAAGTCCACAATAAATGGTGATGGGAGGTATACCCAGCCTCAGGCTCGCCAGACGTTACGCCGAACTGGTTGAGCTTCCCCATCAAGCGCAAGCCATACCCATCACTCTCCTACGAAACAACCCCGTTTGATTCCGCAACGGGTGGCGAGCCCATGCCTTCAGCGGGGGTCACCAGTTCCAAAGCACCTGCGTCCCCACTAGGTGTACTCCTGCCCACGTGCGGAGAAGAGCGATCGGAATGTAATAGGGACTCAGACAGCTTTTTGGGGGCTGGGGAATTCTCCAGCCCTGATCCATTGACGTTCGTCGGGCCCGGTCCCGGGTCAGGATCCTGAATATCTGTGATACTAGTCGATGGAGCCGATGTTGGAACCACGCCAGGTGATGCTGATCGAGGTAAAGAAAACGAGCTTCTAGATTCCCTGCTGGCCTCATACCCATTGGGGCCATTCGTGGGCATGGGTGCAGGCGAGGGCGGGTGGGGAGGCTCAGGTGTAGGTATGGGCGTAGGCATGGGTATGGGTAGCGCCTTCTCTAGTAATGTACTGGTGCGTCCGGACAATAGCCCCTTTAACCTCTGATTTGCAGTCGAGCTGATAGTGTTACTCCGAGCGAGCGCGGGTGCCTTCGCCATGGTGGCGGGCATGTTTGTTCGGGGCAGGCTTTTCTCTGCGATGACCGTTTCGAGCATTCCGCTTGGGGTACCAACATTTTTAAGCGCTGCCAGATTTTGATGGAGATATTTCGCGTCCGCGAGCAATCTGGCCGCGGTCGAAGACGGGGATTACAGCATGGGTTGGCAACAGGAGGGTAAAAAAAGAATAACCGAGGGTCACAAAAATGAATAGGGCTCCATCAAAAATTGAAACTGCACACCTATTTTTCGCCTCTTGATGCGGCAGTTCAATCTTTCCATATTCCTCCGACAACCGATGGTTGATGGCTGCGAACACCTGCGTCATCACATACTGAGCCGAGCACAAAAAGCATCAGCCTCGGATTTACGGGTGCGATGTCGTAAATATAAACGCGAGTGGATCGGAAATCTCACCTCGAGAACCGGGGTGGATAGGTAACGCGAGAGGACTTTGTGCAGGGTAACCGTCTCCTTGACCAATATTTCCATATAGGTGTTAACGCCTTCACCCGACTTCACATTCCAATCGACACCCTGCGTTTTACACATCCGTCAACATGGAACCCACTGTGGGGAAAGAAGACGATGTGGTTCCCACCTGCAAGGTCTTGATGTGTGCATTCAGCCGGTCTCCCATGATCACAATAAGCTTGGAGTGGATCTCGTTCTGGTGCTCTTGGTAATCCTGGATTAACAAATAAATGGCTGGGCGTTGATGCGGAGCAAGGAGCGCTTACCCGTTTGAGTTTGTCAAATTCAACCAACATCACGGCTTGTTTCGGGCTGAGGTGGCGTCTGAACGTCTCCCTCACATATGGTATGAGTTCGAACATGATTGACAGTGACTGTGAAGCCAACGCTGTCAGAATGACGTCGATCAGCCAAATCATTCGCAGGCAAGAACACAAAAATGATGAGACGAGACACAGGGCAACGGCGCGTGGACTTACCGAGATGTCTTGCTGTGATGTTTTTGAGCCCTGCAGACTTCAGTGCGCCGGCGCCGAGCACGACCTGGCACGTCCGCGAATTAAACGACTTCAAAAACTCAATCACACGGCTCATCGTGTCAGTCGTGAGCATAGGGAAGTTTACAATGACCCGCAGATAATCGAGGAGCAACACGAGGACCTCGGCGGTGGCGGAGACGGGGTAGTACGCGCGATCCTCGATCCGCAGCTGTTTCGAGGTTGAGTTGCTCTTTGCAACGCCGGGCGGAGATTTAGACTGATGCCGCGACGGCGTGGGCCTAGGGTCGGAGTTTGGCGTGCCATTCGCCAAAGTTGCGTTTTTGATCTTGATGATGAGCTCGGAGGAATCGCGCACCGCGGAGTCAACCAGGATGTTTGTGGCATGCTGTAACGCGGGCGTTATCTCTGTCGTATTCCACTGCTCGTCCTCGACTAGTTTCGCAGACTGCGAAATCCTCGCTTGATGGAAGCTCTGCAAGAACGCCTTAGCCTGTCGTGCCAAATAATATGACTTCGATTAACGGCAGGAAGCAAGATGGATTGATGGCAGCTACCGACCTGCCCGACGACAACCCCTCTCAGCCCCACGATCATCTTCCCACATATCACCTCACACGCTAGAACAAAGGTCCAGGTCTCTTCGAATAGTGCCAAGAACTGCTCCAGACCCAGCGCTGCGTGTTTCTCCCCGCGTAGAGACACCAGGCGTGCAGATTGTGTATTCGCGAGCTCGGCCGAGGATGAAAGGATATCGGCCAGATCCTCGCGGAGCATCAGCAGATCGACTTCCTCGTCGAATTTAAATGTTAAGTCTGGGGGAGACTTTGAGGGGCTATCAACGGTTATTGGTGAGTATGAGCTGTGCGGAGTATCAAGGAGTGATCGACCGACCCGCGAGCGAGCCTATCCAAAACGTCCGATACTGTCGTTGCTTGTTCCTTTAGGCCCTTGATCGCGTTTAGCTGCCTTTTGTATATATCTCGCATGAGCTCAAGGAACTCGTCATGCTGGATGGTCCGCAGGTGATTGGCTAGCCCAGCTCTAAGATCATGTCAGGATAGGGTTAGATGAGGGTCGGAAGAATTAACTTGGAGTCAGGTACTCCGTTTGAGCTTGTCGGCACCTTATTGTAGTCATCGTCGTCAAAAGTAAACGAAGGCAGCTGCTAATCACACAGTGTTAGCAGACGGGGAAGAAGAAGTCGCAAGGAACTCACAGTTCTAACGATTCCTCTAACCACTGCCAATGCAACCTCTCTCCACGAAAGGACTGCTTCCTTGACCCCTTTCGTTCGGAGAAGGCTATGCATTAGTGGCCTTAGCTGGTCATGTAAATTCGGCGACAAGGAAGCTGCGGGGAAGCTATCTTCCGGGGCGCCATCCCCCGGTGGCGCATCGATCGCAGAAGGGTTCGGTACCGCATGGCTGCCTCGTCCGTGAGGGGTATCTGCGATGCGGTCTAGAAGATTCATGCGGAGAACGGAGACAAGTTCTGAGGACAGAGAAGACGTGATCTCCATCGTGAGCGCCCGTAAATGTGTGGGGAGCGCAACGAAAGCATTCAGCTTGAAGAGAGGAACGGAGATCGGCCATGCTAGCTTACGCTGTGGCAATCCCGGTGCATGGGATGTACCATTGTCGATTTCCGCATCGTCTGCACGCTCATCCACCTCGTCCACTTGTGCGAGTGCCGGGTTGGCATGCTCCTCGGGTCCAGGTGTCGCTTCCTCCGTTGATTTTCCCTCCCAAAGCGCCTGCAGTTCCTCCACCACGCCTAGAGCCTCGCCCCACTGACCGGCACCCACCAGGCCTCGCGCAACCTTTGTCATCTCGACCACGCCCGCTACCATCTTCACGCCCTCCTGCACCCTCGCCAAATTTTTTGCCTTTCCCTCCATTCGAACAATATTGAGCCCGTTCATCGCGCTCCCAGTGTCGACCTCTTTGAGCAGGTGTCGCAGCTCTCCAATCCTTGATAGACATTCCGACGACTCGGCCTTGAGATCATTCAGATTTGTCAGCGCAGCAAAGAAAGACGTCGAGCGGCGGGATATTTCGAGGATCAGATGCTGCTCGACGGTGTCCGCGTAGTGTGAGAGCTTCTCCAGCAGCGGCAGCGCACGGGCAAGCGCTGCGGGGTCGGCGTCTTCCCCTAGGCTCTGCTCAGTGACGCGTGCAAATACATTAGGGTCGCCTAGGTCGAACGCGTCATCAAAATAAACTGTGGGTACGCCGTCAAGCGCGGGGATGGCCCGCCCCTGGCCTGGGAGGCTACGCAGTGGAGCAGGACCCGACTCCATGGATGCGCGGGGGGTTGCGTCGAGCTGCGCCGCGCCCTCTCGCCCGAGACGCGCGCTGCGCTCAAAACGTTCCCACTCTGGGGTGATGGCGCGGAGGTAGACATCAAAGTCCTTCCTGCGTACGCGTGGGAGATCGGCAGGTGGCACGGATGGGAGGGCGGAGTGGGCTTTTGGCGGCGCCTGGCGTTTGTATGGACTGTTGAGAACGGTTGAGATGGCTGGAGAGTATAATGAGCATGGCGGTGTGAGGATGAGAGACAGTAAGACACACCATGGAACCCATGCTTTGCGCTACTCCATTCCAAGGGCAACGCGCCAAGAGCCAGAGTGGTGGTTGAAGTATTAAGCAGCCCCAGCCTTGGAAGCGGTGCGTTGAAGTAGTCCCCCCCGCCTCTGCCCTCTGTGGTTCCAGAGACGCTCTCTGGGCCCGGCTTGCGGGTTGAAGCATCCCAGGTGAACCGGTACGTCGGTCGAGCTGTATTAAGCTGCTCTGGGACCTCATCTCGGCTCTCGTCGTGGTTTGTGGGTGTCGTCGGGCGTGAAGAGGTGGAAGCATCGTCCGACATTGATGAGAAATGGAAATGTGTCGTGGCAGCCTGAAATCAAGTGATGGCGGGAATAGAAGGGGTCCCGCCTGTGATATGGGGGTGGTGATATGGACGATTAAGAAGGGATATCGTTGGATTCTAACATACAGAGATGACTCTCAGACAACCAAAAATTGTTGTTTGAACACTGAACAAGCGAAATAATATTATGACGAAGGGATACACTGTGATCAAACTTGTGTTCTTTCCAGGCTGCAGCCAAACATTCCCCATCATCTTCTTCCCTTGGAAACTCATGGGATCACACCCTCGGGTCCCTTTTCCCTCGCGGTTTTAAACCCCTAAGACCTCACACGCACATTCCCCGACTTATCACAACTACCTTCCAGAAGGCATCGTCCACAACATTCGAATCGAAACCCTGACTAGAACCGAACTAGTTCATGGCGCAGCTGTCTCGTTGGGACTATCTTCAGATTCTTCCATGCCAGAGTGACGAGATAGGTCTCTGATCAATTAGCTCAAGCCCATATCAAGATATATAGATTTCGAAAGTGCTACAGTCACAGGCGAACAGCACCTACCGAGTCTCCGGCCGAACTCACCGGCGGCCTGGGAACCCCCATCCGCGATCCTATCATGTATCTGGTGCTACCAGTGAGATGAGGCACCAATGCCAGAGCATAGCTATTTCAAGGGACATATCTTTCAGAAGATTCACAGTGGGTTACCGTCATAAACAACGGTACGCCTGGTTCTGCCGACAGCAACATAATGACGAGACATCGTGCTCGGTGTCCCGATGTCTGGCCGAATTCACCGACAGCCTGGGAGTTCCCGTCTGCAATCCTATGGCATCGCAAAAAAGTTGATCACATCAAGTTCCCAGAGGACACCGCCCCAGTCCGTGCTTCCCACCAGATGTGCGGTCATGACTCACGTTCATGGTAGTTGCACAGTGGTGAGACCCATACAACAAAGCTGCCATACCAGATTGCATCGTTCTTCTACGTTGATAGCCGGAATCCGCCGTCCGTGAGAGCGGTGCAGGGCCCCAAGAGTGAATTACCCCGCTCAAACTCCGTAGGGAGCCGCAGCGTCGACCATTGTTACGATTGCGATAGTAATATCATGTTCATAGATGCGCCATGAGCGACAATGGAATGAATTGCCTCACTAACCACCATTTTGATGGTCACCAAAAGTTTGGGGCCACCAAAATAAGTGATGCCGGCCCGCACCCGAACCCGAAACTCATGCTTCCCACCCTCCACCCCTTCCTCACCTCCTTGCAAACACTCCAACACCACTATGAGCACTGCGGTCAACTCGACCGCCTTAATTGGTGCCACCGCACACATTCTGACACACAAATTGGGGCTGACGCGCCTCCCGCCACACCTCACCACCCTGTTCACCTCGTTTGCCTTCTTCCTCGCCGTGCACCAATGGCTCGCACCGGCCGCCTTCTGGAGGGGCACACCCGGGATCGGGGGGCGTGATACCAGAGAAGCTGGGAAGCAAGCAGACGATGCGAGGAGGCGGGCACGCGCGGAGCAGCGGGCGCGGAATAACTGGTCCGTTGTGCCGTCCTCCTTTTCTCCCCGCTGACATCCAGGACAGGGCAATCCACGTGGCCTCACAGCTGCACGCGCTTGTCATTGTGCCTCTCGCATTGCGGCACGTGGCATCCGGCGAGCCCGCGCCGCCGGTGTGGGAGCGCGCGTTCGGGTGGCACGATGGACAGGGCGGGGTGCACGCCGTCGCCTGTGGGTGCGTCTAGGTTTCTCTTATGCGGACACGATAGCCAATCTAGATGGGAATAGGTACTTTTTGTGGGATACCTTGGACGCGGTGGTCAATTTCACGGATGTTGGGTTCGTGTTGCATGGTGCAGTGTGTTTAGCGATCTATACGCTCTCCTTCGTGCGTCCCCTCTTCAGGTCCTTGCTTCCTCACATGTAACAAAAATGCAGAAACCATTTGTGGCGTACTATGGCACACGGTGCCTGCTGTGGGAGGCGAGCACCGTGTTCCTGAACAACCACTGGTTCCTCGATAAAACGGGGCGTACGGGAAGCGCGCTGCAGCGTGCCAACGGCGTCCTCCTTCTCAGCACGTTCTTTGGCGTGCGCATCGTGTACGGTGGCTGGGTCGTGTGTCTCTTCTTTCTTGTGTTTTGTGTGTGGGCTGACACTAGTGCTGTTGGGCGCAGTCGTACGACTTTCTGAAAACACTGTTTGATCCTGCAGTGCGTGCGGAGGTCACGCTTCCCTACTGGACAATCTTTGGGCTCGGGAACCTCATGTTGCAGGGGCTCAACTGGTTCTGGTGAGCTTCTTTCCTTCGTATCATTCTAGTCCTAAGTTCTGCGCGTAGGTTCGCGAAGATGATTGCGGCGCTGCGGAAACGTTTCCGCCCTGCCCCACCTACCGCCAATGGCAATGGCGGCAAAACAAACGGAGCCCATAGCAATGGGCACGTCAAAAGCGCGTGAGACGCAATAGTGATTGGTGTATGCGGTAATATAGATGGGGTTGTATATACATGCTCTATAACTATATGGATAGACTATACTATTATGACCTGCGCTGTATCAGCGCTCAGCCCCGACACAGGGAGGGAGAGGAAGAAAACCCACATGTGCGTGACCCGCAATATTATTAATTATGCGATGATACACCTACTCATGCACCCAGCGGGTGCATACGGATCCCCGTCCTGCGTTTGCGTGTGCATGTCTGGGGTGAGCTTGGCGTG
The DNA here is from genome assembly GCA_003313185.1 of Collybia sp. MG36. Taxonomy (NCBI): domain Eukaryota; kingdom Fungi; phylum Basidiomycota; class Agaricomycetes; order Agaricales; family Clitocybaceae; genus Collybia; species Collybia sp. MG36. The sequence goes on from QGOG01001437.1 coordinate 55,933, forward strand.
CAGGGTGGGGGCGGAGGACTTGCGGCGCGCCTCGTGCGACTGTGGTTTGGAGGTGGCTGCGGCGTCGGACGGAACGCGGGGGATCTGCAGGAAAGGACACACTCTCTTAGCCGGCCGGAGCCAGAGCCGAAACTATGGAATGGGAATGGAACGCACAAGCCGGTCGTCTACAGCCGTGCTTTTGCAGTATGCTATCAAGCTTCCCGTTTGCTTAGCCTCAGCCTCAGCGTATCGTGTACTACGGGGACGGAAAACGCACCTGGCGCTGGCGCGCTTGACGCTCATACGGGGGCGTGCGAGCTCGGCACGAAGGGCGCGGATGGTATAGGTGAGCCGGCGGAGGGTATATTCAGGCGAGTTGCCGAGGCGGCCCTGTGGAGGGGGCGGGACCACCATCTGTTCCAGTCCTGGATGTGAATGGAGAGTAAGTGGGGGTTGAACGTTGACCACTCGCACTTGGCAGCAGTCAGTGATTGGGATGCACAAAGGAGGTTGGGGGAAAGAAGGGGAAAAAAAAAAAGGAAGCAGGAGATCGGCAGTGGAATTATGTATATGTCAAAGTACATATTCCGCGAATGAATCATCCTCAACTGAGCGAATGGGGCTGGGCGTGGGATGGTCTGGCCCTAGATCTATTACTTAGCCCCAGACCGGGGTACGCTAGAAGGTACTCTAACTGGTGCAGGGTCAGCTGGTCTAATCTATGGCCTTCCCGCTCAGTCGGCCCCATCAAATGTCGGTGCAGCCCAGAAGCTGAATGCACCCCGCACAATCTCACGCACCCGCCACTCCCATGCGACGAGATTCACGCGGCGCGCGACCTCTGCGCGCAGCACATCGTATTGCGAGTTCAGCAGTGTGTGTAGATACGCAAATAGCAGCGCGTCCAGTGGCGTTGGGGACCTGCATAACAGTGTCAGTGTAGTACAAGGAGAAAGGTGGGGACGCACGCAGAGCCGAGAAGCCATTTATCCGTGCCCAGGCGGTCCGAGAGCGCGCCAATGGCGTCGCGGAACTTTGCGTCAACCGCCCCGGGTGCGATGCGCGTACCGGATGGCGGGAACAAGCTCGTGAGACCTGTCAGTGAGGCGGGCGGTGGCGTGAGCAGGGTCTGCAGCGGGTGGGCGGCCACTGAGCCCCCGGTACCCACGTTCGGCGAGAGCAGGGCGAGAAGCGGGTGTGGGGCAGGCGCACGCAGGACCTATAAACTGGTTGTTAGGGAGACACAGTGATGCGAAGCGACGTACGAGGGCGGCGTGTACGCAGCCTTCCAGCAGCGTAACCCACGCGCGGCTTTCATCCAGTGTTGCAGCGTCCGCATAACCCTCAAGCGCCTCTTCCGCACCCGCATCCGAGGCGGCCAGTCCCCGCTCTGCGACCCATGCGGGGATAAGGTGTGCAGGGAGTAATTCTCCTTGTGGGAGAAACAGATTTGGGAGCCGCCCGTCAACTGCGCCCTCCGGGTGCACGTCCCACCGCAGCGCAATGCGCGTCCTGCGGGCGCCCGACGGGTCCTGAGCGTCCCGTTGCCCTGAAGTCGCAACGAGGGCGAGGTAGGCCTGCCACTTGAGACACTCGACGTCGCTGCTGAGGAGGGTGTCTGCTGCGGGGGCTGAGGGAGGAAGAATGAAGAGGGTGGGTGTTTTGGGCGGAGCAGCAGTGGAAGAGGGCGGGGGGATGGGTGGGTAGGTGTGGATGGGGAACTGGGAGAAGAGGGACTGTATTGGTTTGGGGAGGGTGAGGAGAGACATCGTGTATTTGGTTTTGTGTGGTTCTCGTAAATTTCACCGTCTCTCAGGGCTGCCAGTGGTCCCACTCGGCGACAATGGCAAGGCTTGTATCAGAGCTACCGCCCCTTGTTGACGAAAGCCAGGCCATCTCTGCCAATGGATGCAAAACCAATTTTAACCTTATCCCACCCGAAACATATACCCATAACCCCGTGGCTGGTCTTGCCCGTTGCTGGAACCGTGGCTGGTTTTTTGTAATTACCTACTTGTCTGTGGCGATTGTGGGCTGCCCATTTGCCATGTGTATGTTGCGGGTTCGGATTAACCGGTAACCTCCCATTGGTGGCCCATATATCATATAGGCGATACTGGATTCTGCGCCGATTGCTGCCTCCTTCCATCGCGCTTGCTCGGTTCCATCCCAACTGACTATCTTATCTTGCTCTTCGTTTGCCTTTTTGCCACTAACCTTTCCCAGGGTACCGCGATAACTGATTTCTCATCTTCATGGGCGTGTTACGGATTATTTTACGCAGCAACATCTGGTCCGGAAATAGCACAACCTGCAGGCGCAATACACCCCACTCCAGAATATCCGTAGCGTTTCAGGGGGTCTCCAAGATCGTTGCACCATCCACCGCATACTAAGAAGATTCCTCATCTGTATTCCCTACTCCAAACTCACATGCTTTCTCTACCTACGTCCCTTCTATTCAACTTTGCAGTTAGTAGCCACTGGCACTTCCTTCCTTTTCGCTGAGACAACACCTATGCACACTTCGCTGAACTCATTTCCATACTGTTGCCATTTTTCCAATTTCTTGTCCTTTCCCGCTCGCGACTTTCAAAGAGTGCTGGAAGTAAATGCATAATTTAAATCTGAGCGTATTGGTCATGATGTCATGCCGTGGGACATTTTAACTATTCTCGTTCAGGTCAATCTCAAAAGTTTCTGGCCATAGTTCGAGACCATCGGCGTGTGTTGAGCTATGGAAAATGATCTTGTTGGTATGTCAATCAACCCAGGGATACTGATCTCTGACTCACATTCTGTGCAGAAACCTATACCCTCATCCACTCGTTTCTCTTAAAGCAGTCGCACACCAAGGTCGCCCAGGCATTAAGAAAGGCCGTCAAGGAAGTTGTTATATTGAAGGACGGTGTAGATATAGATGGGCCTAATCTAGAGGATATAATCAAGGAATGGAAGGCTCTCCGCCCCTCCAAAGCAGCTGAATCATCGTGAGTCCTCAGATCGTTGTAAACGGTTTATCTGAAAGGGTTGTGCTATTGCAGGGATTCTAGCTCGGATTCCGATGACTCGGACTCGAGTGATTCGGACTGTAGGTTTTACTTCCTCAAATACATCCGTGTTGATAACACCAAACCCCCCTAGCTTCAGATGCCAGCGAGGCTGACCCAATAACAAAAAGGGGCAAAGTAGTCAAAAAGGCCCCCACTCCCCCGCCTCCGCCCCTAACCAAAAAAGCCAGTGCAAAGAAAGCTGCCGCAGCCAAAAAATCATCGTCCTCATCTTCTGTATCGTCGAGCTCGGAGGACAAGGTTGAGCTGGCAATAGGTAAAAAGGCCAAAGTGGCCGAAAGGGTCCCCAGTCAGCCCACAGCTAAAGTGAAGCCCAGCGCAAAGAGAGCTACAGTAGCCAAAAAATCATCCTCACCATCGTCCTCATCATCTTCGAGCTCCGAGTCTGAGGTTGAGCCAGAAAAGCTTGCGGCTGAAACGACTAAAAAACTGGCTGTTACAGTGACAAGAAAAGGTGACGAGATCTCGTGCTGGGCACGTTCACTAACCTCGGGTGCACTCATTTCACAGGGTCAACTGCTGCTGACAGCCCAGGTTCTGTGTCTTCTGGCTCCAGCTCTGATTCAGGTACATTATTCACCGCAATGCACCCGCTCATGGCGTGGCTAATTATACTTGAGCACAGATGAGGATTCGACCGACTCCGGCGCGAAAACGCCCCAGGCTCAGAAAAAATTACCCAGCAAGAACGCCAGTCCCTCTGGATCAGATTCCGAGTCAGGTTTGTTGCGTGCTATGTATACCCGCAATACACCCGTTCATATTGTGATTAACACGCACCGAAATATAGATGACGAATCTAGTGATTCAGGTTCGAAGGTTCGGATAAGGATGGCGCCCAAGGCCGGACATATCGGCAAAAAGCAGGCTCCAATTGAGCGAATGTCGAGTGCAACGCTTTCCTCAGTGGGCGTCCCAGAGTCAAGCTCGAGCTCGAGTTCCGACTCAAGCTCTGACTCTTCGGAGGAAGATACTAGTTCGTCAGAACCTGAAGCTATCGCGACAATAGTGAAGGGGGTAGCAAAAGAAATGGCAGAAGCCGCGGATAAGCCTCTATCAGAATCAGAAGAATCTTCAGAAGAATCAAGTGAGGATTCGTCAGACGATAAAGCCAAAACAGCCCAGACTGTCACGGTATCTGGGGAGGCGTCGACTTCGTCCTCCTCGAGTTCTGATTCTTCAGACTCCGATGCCGAATCTAAAACCAAAGCGGCCCCCAAAGATCATATAGTGACGAAGAAACGTCGCACGTCCGCCAGTGGGGCTGCTATCGCCACCGCCACAATAGAGGCAGCGCGTGAAGATGAACCGGACCTCCCACCCATGAACCGAGTCAGAGACACTAAGGGGAAGTTGAGCCGCAAGATCGGCCAGCCTTTTAGGCGGGTAGATCCTGAGAAGGTGGCCTCTCATATCGTGACGGATAATCGATATGAAGCGAAAGTAAGCATCAGATCCTGTACATTACCCACGCATTGATATTCAATTTGCTTTTCCTCTAGGCTGGACCAAGTAACGACTATGGGCATCGCGCCCATGCCGATCTCATTGTCACTCGCGGCGCTGGGTTCAGGAAGGAGAAGAACAAGAAAAAGAGAGGGAGCTACCGCGGAGGCGAGATTACGGTAAGGACACGGGCCATACCCATGTCAGCACCCAATTAATGGATCCGCAGATGGAAAGTCACAGCTTCAAATTTGCCTGATGGCGCGGAAGGAATATCTGGCAGGTTTTTGCGTCATTAGAACAGACCTGTCCTTTGCACACCCCCAAATACTCATGCTTTTGACGTGCCCTGGCGGCTTGTGAATAGTCTGACGGTGTGTACCCCCCCAGGCTTCTGCGTTTCACAGGTCTGCTGCAAAACAACGTATCACGTGGAAGTCATTTCGCGAATTGCACCCGGTGGACGCCCATCCACTTGCGACGGGTGCAATTTAGATCCAAGCACGGGTGCTCTAATGAATCGTGCTAAATCAAAATTCTCCCCTTTCAGCCATTCCCCGAATCATGAGGCTGCACGATTTCCTATAAAGCTTGCGTGTTTGGGGTGATGGTAATGGGACCGAACACGCAGTAAAATGGCGACTGGACACTCTATTCTCGCGCTTTCTGATGGGGCCAGACTGGCATATGAGGTGATTGGCTCATATCATCTGGGCCGCTGCGAACCCATTGTGCTGGTCTGTGGTATGACCTCGCTACGGAGCGATTGGGAGAGGTTGAGCCAGATGCTCGTCCGGACACGGCCTGGTAATTAAATAAATGCTCTCAGGCCATGGTGACTCATTGCCCCTGCCAGTGTTGCTGTATGACCATAGGTGATTATTCCCCCGAAACACGGCAACGACCAGTCATTCGCTGACACTGGATTCGCATTAGAGGCATCGGGGACTCGACTTTCCCGGACGGCAAGGAGGGTTTGACAATCGAGCTACTCGCTCGAGACCTTCTCCAACTTCTCATCCACCTAAGCTGGAAGGAGCTGTCGATATGCGGGTATTCAATGGGCGGTCGGTGAAATCCCTAATTTTGTGCTGGGACCAGGGATGCTCAAATTCGAATGTCAGGTGTCGTCGCTCAGCAGATGCTGCTTCTTCCGCACCACCCCACCAACCCAGTCGCCCTACCGTTCCGGACGACCCACCTGATACTCGCGGCCACGCGCTCAGTGGTCATCGATGGTGGGCTTCGCTACAACGCGCCCGCGCCCAACAAGCCGCGCACGCTGGCGGAGAGGATGGAGGTGACGCGGCGCATCATGCGGGTGACGTTTGACCCCTCCTGGCTCGAGATCAATAACCAGCGGTTCGAGTTTTTGTTTAATCGGATCGTAAATGGAAGGCAAGTATTCCCCTCCCATTCCGTCCCGACATTTTTGTCCTGATCCTGGTTACAATAGGCCCAGATCGCCAGCCACGATTGGTATGTAGCCTCCCACCTCCAGTCCCCGGTCAGAATTAATATACACACAATCCGTTTCAGCAAAACAAGGGATAGCGGTACGCTCTCTCATAACCCGGACCAATCAGGTGGCTGAACACTGATGGGCTCTCATAGCTACAAAAATTCAATTTTGAGGGGCTTCTACCCAAGCTTCCGCGAGATACACAGGTTCTGCTAATCCACGGGCAACTTGACCAGGTCATTCCACCTAATTGCGGCACAGTAAGCACATCTGTCAGCGGCAGCCTGGGTATCTAATTATTCCATCCGCGCAGGATATTCTCAAGCGTATACCCTGGGCAAAAAGTGTCGAAGAGGGAAATCTGCCAGGACAGGTCCCGACTATGGCATTTGGCCACCAATGGTATGAGTATTTTGACGCCCAGGTCTGGCATGACGTGGTGGACGTCTTCATGAAAAACAAAGCTGTTCCTGTAACTGTGTAGTCATACCATAATGATTTACTGAAAATTCTCTAATGATCTGTTATACCCGCCGGGATATTCGAAGACAACTCAATCGCACAAGCGGGTGCGGACTCATACTATACCACGGTGTCGCGTGTGCACTCGTTCAATAACGACACCCGGTATGCCGGCAATCTTCTGCCCGGAGAAATCAACTTGACGATAATACCTGAACTTGTGTAATATAAATCGCCACATGCCATCCCCCTGAGCTGTCATCTCATATTCATCGCCATGATTGAACCGACGCATTCGACGCTGTCGCTACCAGACGGCGCTCGAATGGCATATGAAATTCTAGGCCGACAGCACGCTGGCCAACATCAGCCAATCGTGCTTGTCGGTGGCATGAGTTCCCTCCGCGGCGACTGGCAGCGACTGGCGAAAAGCCTCGCTACCCACCGGCCAGGTGAGTAAATACTGGAACACGCACCGCATGTGATCAGAGGTCAACACATTCGTTGGTTATGACAGTCCTTATATTCGATCATAGGTAGTGGGAATCCCAATATCTGATTTGATTATCCTCAAGTTGTATGAAGGGGGATGGGGGACTCCACATTCTCGCCAGGAAAAACCGAGGCAATTTCCCTAGAGTCCCTCGCGCGGGATTTATTTTTTCTCCTCCGATCGACTCATTGGAAGAGCGTATCTATCTGTGGGTTTTCAATGGGAGGCAAGTCACAATGACCTCACGAATTCAATGGCTCATGTCAACGCCAATCAGGCGTGGTCACACAACAGCTCCTCTTTCTGCCGTACCATCAAATAGATCCAACACCGCTTACGTTTAAAGTCACTCATGTCGTATTGGCGGGTACTTTATCATCGCCCCTGCGCGACAAAAGATACGGCTTGAAATTTGATAGGACTATCCCCACAAAACCCAGGACGAGGGAAGAAAAGAGGGAAATTGCACGGCCGATGCTCGAGGCTACATTTGATCCAAAATGGGTGGCAAACCTTGAAAATGTGGATCGCCTGAATTGGTGGCTTGACCGACAGATAACCGGAAGGTGAGCGGATCGAAGCGCGGTACTGCTGAGGGTTATTGAAAGGTTTCTTCTTAGGCCCACCAGTACCATATGTAAGCGAAAATGATGTCCACATCGGATTCCGCTCATGAATGATGATATTGGTGCTAAGTGATGCAAGCCCGCGCGGTACGCCTTCGCGTATGTATTCCAGTTAGGATAAATCATCACCTTTCCTTAGATGGGTAGATTTGATTTCACTGGTTTGCACGACAAGCTCCCAAAGGATATACAATTTCTCGTGATCCATGGCGAACTCGATGCGATAGTCCCACCCTCATGTGGTCAGGAGATACTACAGCGCATCCCGTGGGCGAAGTCAGTCGAGGTAGGGGGACATCCAGGTCAGGTTGAGGATTTAAACTTTGGGCACCATTGGTATGAATATTTTGACATCCAAGTTTGGAACGATGTGGTGGAATATTTCCTGGAGCCAAATCCTATAGCTCGCCTGTAATTGCATATTTGGCTATCCTATGCCCAGACTAGCATGTGGGGCAGAGCACCCCAGCGGAGGGCGGCATAAATGGGGCGGGTTGATTATATTGGTTCAAGAGACCTAATCCATCGTGTTGTTATCCAGTCAGCCATAACCTCGTCGTCTCGGCGTTTCCAATAGACCTTGTGGTCCTCCACCTGTCCTTCATCGCGGCCCCAAGAACGCTGACCCTGAACGGCGATTTTTGAATGAAGTGTAGTCGGGCCCATGCCGTTTTCGTGTATTATTTTGGGCCAGTACCACCTTGTGCTGGGGTGGATTACTAGGCTACCACCCCCGGTGGAATGCAAATCTGCCACAATGGAAGTGGGGATTTTTGACAGATTGAACTCGATAAGGAAACGACAGTCATAGAGGACAGCAGCAGCAGGGCTCCCTGTACCATTCTGCCATGCTGTTAGGACATCACCTAGGAATGTCGTGACATCAAGCCGTAATGGGTTTCTCATGCCTTGCTGCTCCATTTTGTGGCGACTGAGCGGAGGCTGCCTCGAAGCCAACCACCCAATCGTTTCGCCTTCTGCCATTCCAGCGCTATCAACGCGCTCTGGAGTTTTGATACTCGTCCCCCGAACCACGACCGGGGTCCATAAAACACCTCCACCAGCAACAAACATCCTGATCCCAGAGCGGAATGGATTGGGTGTCCAAAGCTTTCCAATTATCTGTTGTATGCTTGCCTGTCGCCGATTCCCATCAGCGCGGACAGAACCCCAGGGATGGAACGAAACATAACGCATAATGCGCAGGATCATCCCCATCCGAACCATTTCGTCGCGAATGTTCGTTAGGCCTCGTGAAGACATCAGGAAGGTCCCTGGAAGCGACGGGAGGCTACAACGATGGAGGCTACTTGTAACTATTATCAAGACCTAAGAAGCGTCAACTTCAGAGACAAGGAAGAACCAAACCTTGTCTGTCGATGTCTTCTACTCTCGAGGTAAGCTCCTTGACAGCACCACGAAGTTGTTCTGGGCCAGATGTGATGTCAATCGTGACTGAGGAGAGGGAAGAACCAGCGTCCTCGATAGCCTTGAGCTTGTCCATGATATCCAGAGAAAATGCCTCGCGATTCTTGTTACCTATCTATCCCATGATGAGGATGTAGAGGGCATGGGCGGGTTCGGTACCTGTAAATCCTCAGAGGGATGTGCAATAGCATAGCGAACGGCATTTCGTAGAGTAAGATTAGGTTGGAAGTTTGTAGAATCCGTAACATATTCTAGTTCATGCTCATCGCATGTCGCCAATATTCTCTCCTGTGTCGTGGTTGAACCAAAGGTGCACAAAAGGCTAACGTGCAACACACCTTACTAAAATCGAGGAGTGGGCGTATGATCCAGCGGGTCATCCCTTCATACCCAGCCCATCCAAGACCCCCCTCATCTCTACCCAAGCCCATACCCCATCTTCTACATTTCCTCATTCCAGCCGCACCGAACTCCGTGGTTCCCCTCCCCAGTCGCATTAAAGAAGTCTCCACCTGGTCATCCGCGTGATGGCCGAATGCCAGAATGTCAGCGTTGTGTTGCTTCATCGTTTGGAACAAGAGATGATACCGCGCTAGCCGCGCGACGTTCTCGAAGCTTTCCCCGGGAGCCGGAATAGGGGGAAACGGGTGCCGAGACCAGGGTACTTGAATGGTAAAGTGTTCAACCCCAATAGATAAGGCATGGTTCGCGCAGCGTTCCGCCATAGTCGATGAGGAGGGTTGCAAGGTGTGATCGATAGTCATAGAAACTACGCGTTGCGGAAGCCTCTTTGGGCCACTCCCATCCTCAGTAATGCAGCGGTTCAGAAGAAATAATAAACACGTCGAGTCGGGTCCCCCAGAGTTGGCGACACCTATTATAGGATAGGACACCTTGACCAAAATGCAGAAGTGTCGTGGGCAACATACCTATGGTATTTGACCAGCCTGTTGGGGGAACGCATTTCTGTAACACATTTCGGAATTCATCCCGTGAAATGGCAAGGACATGCCTGGTTATGCCCATAGGAACCGACAAGATAACCGCAGTGAGCCAGTATGACTGTAATTTTTGTCCAATCCATTGCTTGGAAGGGAGGGAAATGCCAAACAAAACACCCTATCTGATCAACACAGATTTGAAATACTGACCCGCCGCAGTTCGCAAATTCATTTACAAGAGCTACACATTTGTAATGATATATAGCGGAACACGAACATGTTTGACAAGTATACAAGATAGCGAACAAAGCGGAGTCCACGTCCATTTGATCACTGCTTCTTGTCCGTTATGCATGCATCACAGATGTGAGAAAGGGAATGAAGTGGTTGTGGGTAGGCATCAATATAGTGTGTGGTACAAATCCTGGTAGATAGATTCAGAGACGGGCACAGACTTGGAAGAAAAAGAAGGCATAATGAGTGATGCCTTGAGGGGGCAACACGATGGGATATGCAAGATTCAGCATATATTTTAGATCTAAATATGTGGTCGAAGGTTAATGCTGCCATGGTTCTAGAACCCAGACATGCCCATGAACCCTTGTCCGTTGGGGGGGCCGGGACTAGGGTGGCGCATGACGCTCTGGTGCATGGCTTGTGATTGAGGGATACCAAACTGGTTTCCCATGCCCATACCCATCTGCATTTGCATTTGCATCATGGGGGTCATCTGTGGCATCTGGTATGCAAGTGCGTTTGGGTTTTGCGCCATCCCGAAATGAGCTTGCTGCTGTTGATGTTGGGGTACTGTAGCGTGTTGAAGCTGCGGGGAATGGATCTGGGATGGAGCCTGAACGGGGGAGGTAGACCCCTGGGGTGCCTGCATCTTTTGCATTGCCTGAAGCTATCACGGAAGGTTCAACATTATGTAAATGCAACGCTAAAGATTTGAGTAACGGGCATACCTCATAATAGGCAAAGTCTTGAAGCAAGGAAGTCCTTGCTGGGTGGGTGTGGAAAATTCTCAGCATTTCTTGGCCTGCGTCTGGTAAAAGTTCTTGTGTGTCCCTTGAATTGGTTACGGGCTTCCGCTCCTGCGTGTTGCTAAAATGGTGTAAACAACGGACGAATGCGCAAAGACGCCAAAAAGCGCCTACTTCAATTTGATATGGCGTAGATTCAAGTTGGGAATATCCCGGACAAAGATCCATCGCACTTTGAACACGCCCTTCCACTTATCAGATGCCCACACAGTACTGCTGCGGGTATAGTCAACCTGAAAAAAATCGTTGGGCGAGATTGGGGGTCTATTTCCACGAAATTAATAATGTACTCACGGGAGTCAACATTTCTGCCATTCCACAAAAGTGGCCGCTTTATGAAATATTCTATCAAGCCCTGATCATACCAGAAGAATGACTGGAACGCGCCTCGCATTAACACTAAAGAAAAGATAGATTGGTCCCCGGCCAGCCGTCTCCTTGAATGCCTTATCAAGTCGCTTATTCCCTGGATCTGTTGAACTCCAGATTTCATACTTCAGAGACTTATGGACATCATCTTCAGTGTAAGATTTGATTACGAAAAAGCGTGCCTGGAGGAGTGCGCCAACGTCAGCATCAAAGAGCGAAGGAAGCTTGCATCGTACAAACTGTGGCCGGATGTCAAAGTTCGCAGGATTGTACCCTTTGTTTGCAATGAGGGATGGCACATCGATCGGGGTGTTGACAAATCCTTGCGTTGGTGTTTGGCCAGAGCTGATGGGGCCCCCAGGTTGGTTTCCGTTTCCTTGAGCAAACGACGTCGAAACCCCAAGCCGGGGTTGTTGTTGCTGTTGTTGCTGTTGTTGAAGGTACTGTTGCGGAATGGGAGGTACATTTGGCACACCCCCGCTTCCACTCTTGTTGTGTTGACCACCTTGCTGATATCCGTATTGGAGGTTCGGGTTTGAAGTGCGGCCTCCAAGGACACGGTCCTTTTGGTCCCATGAACCTCCTGCTGTTTGAGCCCTATCGTCACGTTGTGATTGTTGAACATTGTACTGCTGCTGGTTTTGGCCATACCCCGATGCGCTGGCTGTGCCTTGAGGGGTTTTTCGGCCATCCAGATCTGTTAAAAGTTGTAATGTTCGACCATCGCCATTTCCGTTGCCATTACCATTACCGTTGCCATTCCCATTCCCACCCCGCATTCCGGGGGCTTGAGCAGGAGGTGGATGGGCCGGATTAAAGCGGGGTGGGTGGACGCTTTGCCCTTGCGGATACATTCCACCTTGCTGTGGATACATCTGGTTTCCGGAGCCACCAAGGTCGATATTTGAGAGAGCGCGCTGAACATCATCGATGGCGGCGACGCTGCTGCCTCCGTTACCAGCCGAAAATCCGGAACTGCTAGAGCCTCGCCATTCATTGCCTGGGCCCCATGGAGATGGACGTCCCACCGGACTAGTGGGATACTGTGCTTGATTGTATTGTTGCTCTTGTTTCAAAAGCTCCTCGTCATAGGCTACAGTGTCCTCGTAGTCATAGCCATATTCTTCTTCTTCGGTGCTGTTCGCTTCTGGAGGTGGAGAAGTTTGGTGACTTGGCATCGGCGCTTGGAGAGTACCGGAGCGCTTGAGGCCCCCCGTCTTGCGCTGACCGCCGGCGGCGGCACCATATGTCAAAGAGACGTGCCTGCGAACCCCCGATGCGGCCGGGGGTGGTGACGGGACATTGGGTGCCGCGGAAAAGTGGGGCGAGAGGGGAGCGTTGGATTGGTTCTCCAGGGCCGATTGGTGTTGTGATGCTTCATCAGGTAAATGCTGGCGACGAAGAGAACATTAGTGACATGTAGAGCAGACCCGTGGTAATTAACCTCGTCGTCTTGGGCGGAGAAGCCATCGATATTCCAAACCTCTTCATCTCCTTCATGGCCCGCGATGGCCGCAAGACTGTTGACAGTCTTGGGGGTCAGGTTTCCCGTCTTGGAGGCATGTCCATGAAATCCTGCGTAAAGGAGATTGTAATCACAGAATCAGTTATCAGAATGGGTACGTAAAGAATGAGGGCATCCATAGTTTATGGGATGACAAGACCTATGAATATGAATGCGAAACTTACTGTGATGATACCTGGTGGGCAGCGAACTCTGCCGATGTAGGGAGCTCTTTTCACCAACGGCGCCGACGCCTCCAACCCAGTCTTGGTCGACAACCTCATCATCATTCCACGATTGTTGTTCCTGGGTTTCTTCGGAAATTGCTTCCCTAGCTCCAGTTCGTGCGGTACGAGAAGAGGCAGAGATGGTATGATGACGCCTGACGCCGCCTGAATTTGGCGGAGACGAGGGGACTGGTGGGGGTGGATGACTTGTCTGGGAGGACATGGTATGTTCAACGATCAAGTTTTTGAGAAAGAGTTGGATTGGTCTAGATAGGCGTCAAGAAGGAGGAAATGGTGGACCAGGGCATGAATGTATGGTTTTGGAATCAAATCCTTCGGAGACAATTATAGTACAACCGAAACATGATCTTGTTTCACACTGCCAGCAGTTCTTCCCACCAGTGATACATCCAAGTATACTGGCTGCTAAGCTATGTACACTGTAATAAAACTGCTATTTCGACTGACATTCGTTGTTGTTGGCATCCATTCAAGAAATCATCGCAGCCTCCTCTTCGAACCCACGATATTGATGACATGTGAACGTTTGAACGTACGGGGTGATTTTTTGATCATCTGGTGGCCCACGCGGCTTCTAGAGTCTGAACCCTGCTTAGGGAATATCCAGACAAGAAAAGACTTTGGAATAGCCTGACCGCTGACCATTATTCCAGTCGTGCTGCCATTGCCAATCCTGACACGCTCCATCAAGTCGGGCCAGCATCGCATTAGCGCACGTGGTATGACGCCAA
>QGOG01001438.1:0-12089 GCA_003313185.1 Collybia sp. MG36
CTCCTGGGCCGGTGGAGTGGGGGCCGTGTCACTCTTATCCATATCGTGGGGCTATTCTGCAGGAGATCGTAGAATCGAGTGAGAATGAACGAGATAGCACTGACCGTTGTGATTCAAAGCAGTGGCGAGCTCGAGGTGTATGCGCGTGAATGGTAGAGTTTACAATTAAGCTTCGCCCCAGACCTATTATTTATAACTCCGGTCGGAGATTCAATACTGCGGGGCGATCACCACTAGAACGCTCAACAGACGCGTCAAAACGCGCTTTCCATTGTCCCCATGCTCAAGCTTCCCGTCCTTGAGACTGTGAATCGCTCAAGATAATCACTGATTAGTGCCAACAATAGGTGCCAAATGCCGACATACACCGCGTTCAACAAGGGTAAATAAATTATAATAGCACACCTAACCCCGAGATTGCAGGTATACACTACTTCTCTGCTTTCTGGAAGTTCTCTTGGATTCCAGAGAGCTAGAAACTATTATGAAATTCGGAACTTGATGGGGTCAAGTTGGATGGGCGCTGGTAACTGACAAGTTACATGCACAAGAAGCTACGGCCTCGCACGGGCATCTATCATCTGATATTTCCGTTCACGGTGAGACCTTCCACAATCACTGTTATGCCATTGAGGATTTTTAGATGACCTAGACTCAGCGAACTAGTTCAGAAAGTGAAATATCAGAGTCCAGACATCGTGGTTTCTTACACGACGGTGTCGACTTGTAGTACTTCGTTGATTGAGATTGATGGAAGGGTGTGTACCCCGTGCGTTGGTATCATCGAGATTCGACGTAATAAGCTCCTTGGTAGCGTCCGACATGTAGATTTAGCCCAGGCGTCGGGGGCAGTATAATCAAAATAACCATCTTGACCTGTGGTTGACCACCTAACGACGTGTTTATCGCTACACACGGATGTCGTTTTGACTTTGACTCAAACCTCAGAAATTGGCGTGTTATTGGAAAGTGAGATCCCAAGTCCGTTGAAATATCTTCAGTAGGCTAATCTCGATGGGGTATACACCCTTCTATCCAGTCGATATTGTTGTGTAAGAGACCACGATGGTCTGGATATTTCAAGTCTGCTAAAAAAAAGTCTACAGTGACATGACAGAATTGTGCCATTTGAACTGAGGGAGATGATATCATGATCATGCGCGATTCCGAAGCTCACGGTTTCTTTCATAACGTCATCAACCCGCAATCTCCTCGGTCTGGAGTCTGCTATATGCACATGATCCAGGCACGGGAGCCGATGCAAGTTGTAACGGGCACTACTGTCGCTGACCGTTAGTTCGGAGGGCCCCCATTTCGGAGACTTCTCAGAGCTAAATATCTTTTTGCATCATTCACCCCCATACTTCACAGGTCGTCGTCTATGTCAATAAAAGTGAGATCTGACAGTTACTGTGGTGATTCGCGGATTATTTGTTGAATTCCGTCTTGAGGTGGAACATCACGCTCAAAACCCCGTTTGAGTAACCGCAAAGGAAACCGTTCCCTTCAGGCCTTCTGTGACATCGGAAATACGGTCGGTAACAGTATCCGTGACCACCCAACAGCGCGTTCGCATTGCTAAGTGCTGTCCGACACTTTGACAGAATTCATGCCATTTCAACCGGCAGAGACAACCACTCAAGGTTACAGGGGCAAAGCGCTAGTTACGTTAGATTTGTTATTTATGCCAGCGTGATGATAATTCCATGTGGTTGACAAGTTCGAGTCATATCTCTATGGTACTAAGGTACTAATACACTATTTGGTAGCCTCAGCGCTCGACGCTGGACTGTACATCAGTCGCTAGTGCTACATTGGCTGAAACCCATGGTAGTAAGGCGTTACAGGTCATCAATGGATGTGCTTCGAGGCGAGGTTTCGCATGATGCGGCTGTAGTGGCGTGGTCGATAAGCAGAAGCGTCCTTGGCGTTCGCGACGGCAGTTGAGCTAGGTTGCGCGGAGGAGGATTTCGTCTTCTTGTGGCAAGAGCCCTTTTTGCTCCCGGTAGAGGAAGAGGAGGCGACTGCGGAGGACGAGGGGGATGCGGAGGATGAAGGGGCGCTTGCGGAGGAGCTGTTGACGGCAGAGCCGCCAGAAGGAGCGGGGGCAGGGGCTTCACCACTGATGAAGCTGGCAATTTTGGGACCAGGGAAGTTGTATGGGACTTGGGCATTGAAAACCTATAAATCCAACCATGAGAAAAGACACTGAAGAGCAACCAAAAGAGCTTACATCGGGATCCAAGATACCGGCGTCGTTGTCACTGTACGCGCCGGGGAGACTGACAAGCTCGCTCGCAGCGGGTACCCCTTTTTGGTTGCCTCCAACCTTGAGCTGGGTGCAAGATGCGTAAAATTCAGCGCCGCCTGGAGATGTAGCAAGATGGAGGGCGATGATCTCATGTCGAATGAGGTAGTTTCCGGGGGCGATGTTGGAGGGCAAAGTGACTGCGGCTTTGGCGCCGTTCACTATACGGGCACATGATTAGTATCTAAGATGGCATTAATACGGGCGGACTTACTAAGATCGGCTTGGGCCCATTCACCGTTGGCCTTTCGGCCCACTTGTTGGATCTTGAACCATTGGGCTTTGGTCGAGTCAAACTTGTCACACGTGGTTTCCCCGCACGATGCCATATATGTCAACATCGGACCGGTGTTGTGTGGCCACTGTAAACAGTGGTGAATAAAAGCTTTGATATATCGAGGGACTAATACGAACGGGTGCGAGGTTACCGGCAGTCCAATCAAAGGTGAACTGGCTTCCGGGTTGAGCGTCAGCAATGAGTGACGATGCCTGAGCGTTGGGTCCGCAGTTGACGGATGGGTTCTGGGCCCCTTTAATGGGGTTGGGGTCGGTAACTTGGCGAATAACACTGGAGGCTGGCGTATCGGTCTTGCCGAGCGTACCCTTGAAAGCCTTGCCGTCAATGGTGACGGTGGAAACAAATCCGTGAGCGGCCACAGACGCCGCCGCGAGAAGAGAGATGAAGAATGTGGAGATCATGATGTGAGATGTTGAAGAGTGATTGCGCAAGAGGGAATGAGCTAATGAAGATGGATAACAGTCGGTAACTGGAGATCGCACAGCGATGCTAGAATGGGACTAGTAGGTCGTAAAAGGAGAGAACTGAGGGAATACTATTTCTGGTTCCCCGGTCGGCCAACTTTATAGTAATCATGGTCAATGGCCACCGAGTCTATTGTGTCTTTTCTCTTATTGTCTTCCGGTTGATGGTGGGCAGGGGCAAGCGGGTGAGGACAATGCTAAAATTTCAAACTCCGTCGGTTGTTCATCATGGGTAAATAATCAACACGCTCTTGCAAATCGTGAACAAACAAACAAACATTGATGGTCAATCACAATAATATTGTCCTCGATGGGCCTTGTTTCCAAGTTTTACTCCTTGCATGGCATTATCTTCGCCGTCAGCTCTACGATTGACCG
Source organism: Collybia sp. MG36 (assembly GCA_003313185.1). Lineage (NCBI taxonomy): Eukaryota > Fungi > Basidiomycota > Agaricomycetes > Agaricales > Clitocybaceae > Collybia > Collybia sp. MG36. The sequence goes on from QGOG01001438.1 coordinate 3,449, forward strand.
CACGTCGCCGCTCAGGGCCCTTCAAATTATGGATCCCAACTTGTGTTGAATCACGCTCCAGTTGGCGGGCAGTAGGCTTAGCAACCAGTGTTATTTCTTTCCGGTGGACCACGTCATTCTTCGTCTTCCATTTGTCCAGTTGACTCCCGTGTCCACATCAGACGGAATCCCATTAAATTCCGAGTCGGTGGGTGCCAGGAACTCGGATTCCATTTCTGATATCTGGATCATCGTTATTCCGCTTCACATAGCATGAAAAATGAATTCAATACAGTCATGTCATCAACCGGCACTTGGGGAAGTTTACACCAGATGGGGTCGCTGTTGCTTTCCTCCGCATGCTCCCTCCCTCTGATCTATACCCAACCTGCATTGGAAGCACCGACGCATATGTCATGAACCACATGTTTCGGCGTAGGCTCATGAGCCACCGAGACCTTGTGTGAATTTCACGCTTGTGTTATATATAGATGAATTTCCCATGGGCACTCCACCTTCCATCCGTGTGTCCGACCTGGGCGGCCCGCCATCCCCTCAATCAATATTTTTGGTGCTACTCTCGCTACTCACAGCAACTTCCACTGCCCGCCTGGCCAGGCTATCATGCATATCCAAGCCTTCGCGCGCTCACCGATGGATCCGCCTCAACGAGCGACAGGAACCTGCAGATGAGATAGCCCGTCTGTCTGACGGCTTGATGTAGGTGGAGTAAAACGGTTGTCAGGCGGCACGGATGCTCTTTCATAAATTTGGACATCCCCCTCAGCGGCTTCGAAAAGGAACGTCATGAATGGTCGGCGTTTGTTGTGAGCATGATAAAGTCAGCCTTGTTCATGGCTGCAGAATACTCACAGCCCATGCTCGAGTTGCTTTTGTTGTTTCTTTCGATCCACACTTGTTTGTCTCTCCCTACATGCCCGGGGCCGAGCCAGGCAGACTTTGACTATGTTGTTGTGGGGGCAGGGGCTGGAGGCGGTCCTGTTGCGTCGCGTCTTGCCGAGGCTGGGTTTTCGGGTACGTCTTGTGGGTGAAATTTGTGCTTCGAGTTGACGATGTTTTCCCAGTGCTTGTTGTTGATGCAGGCCACGACGTGAATAATGTCAACACGACAGTCCCCACGTTTTTCGGCCGGGCTGTCGATGGTATGTGTCTCCTGATCAATGGTTACCGGTTTACAACAGCCTTGGACAGACATCCAGCTCGAGTTGAACTACACATTGGACGAATATCCTGTGGGTTTCAGGTTCCAGCGAAATGATAGCTGGTACTTCTACGATAAGTTCATCTGCACATGATTAACCACCCCCTTATAGGTATCCCCGAGCCCGCTCAGTTGGAGGCTCAGCAGTGAGCAGGCTTCTTGTCCAATAATCTCACAAAATAATTAGTTTCAAGATCCATAACGCCCTTATCAATATCATTGCTGGCACCGAAAGCGACTTTGACAATCTCGCGTCCATGTTCAAGGACCCAACGTGGTCCCGGGACAACATGCAGGGTTACTTCAAGAAGCTGGAGAACAACAAATACATTTTACCACTCCCGCTCCTGACATCAGACCACGGCTTCGATGGGTGGCTAGGGACGAATGTTAATCCTGATCTGGTTGCTCTTGAACCCAAATTTCTTGGTGGGTTATCATTCTCATGGTATATTGCCCCCTCATCAGCCACCTAGATGCCCAACTGGTGGCCTTTGTTGCTGGATTGAACCTCGCAGGCCTTCCGGTCCTCGATCTGAATACCCGCGCCGGCGACAATGCCATCGGTGTAACCATGCCAAGTTTCACCATAGATGAGCACCACAACCGCTCGTCGGTTCGGGAACGAATTTTGGCTGTAGAACAATCCAGTGCTGGGCGTTTGACTTTGCAGTTGGATACACTTGCTACAAAAGTCCTCTTGTGTGGCGGTGTGGGTGGCAAGCCGACGGCCTTTGGTGTGGAAATTGCACCGGGAGCCGCTCTTGCGGTCGCTGGTAACTTTAATGGCAAATCCACCCTCACGACCCGGAATGTTACCGCGCGACATGAAATCATCATTAGTGCAGGCACATTTCAAAGTCCACAACTTGTGAGGAAATTTCTCTTCCGATGTAGGTCCGGCTAACACATCCATGGCAGCTCATGGTAAGTAGTATGACCGCAAGCCTGGTTCTGAATCAGCTCAGCACCTAATAAAATCTAGCTTTCAGGCATTGGTGAGGCTACACAGCTATCTCAACACGGTCTCGAGTCGGTCGTCAACCTCCCCGGCGTTGGGCAGAACCTACAAGGTTCCAACTACCAATGTTTTTCACCTCCCACAATTTACCCCTCTGCATAGATCATGACGAGGTAGCAACTATCTGGCGGATGAAAAATAATTTTTCGCTTTTCGATGGATGCACTTTCTTGTCAGACCCAAAAGACGATCCGTGCTTACAGTTTTGGATCGATTCGGGCCATTTTAATCTGTATTCATTTGGTGGCGCTTTGGAGGCAATCACAACCAAATCGTCTCCCGAGCTGGCCGAACCAGATATCCTAACGTACTGGGCACCAGCTTTCTTCCGTGGTTTCTTCCGAGGTACGTGCAGTCTACCATCCCACATTTTGCGGGCGTCCTCAAATAACCATCCCAGGGTTTGCTCAAGAAATTGCGGATAACCACAACGCGGTGACGGCCATCTCCCTAAAAGCCCACCCATCGTCGAAAGGGACCGTTCGATTGACTGGTTCCCACCCACAGGACGGGCTTGATATCCAGAAGCAGCGCTTCCAAGATGCGCGGGGACCCCAGGATGTCGCAGACCTGCGGGAGGCTATCAAACGTGCGCGGGGCGTTATGGATCAATTAGCTGTAGGGATTTTCGTCGACGAAGAGGTCTTTCCTGGCCCTCAGGCCCAGAGTGATGAGCAAATTGAGGATCACATATATCAAAATATTTTTGGTGAGCTTACAAAGCCCATTTCTTATTTCATGACTAACACTTGCTTGTCCAGGACATCATGCATGTTGCACGAACGCAATGGGCCCTGAAAATGGTTTTTATCCACCATTCTGATTAAACTATATTAGAACAGACATTTGCAGATGAGAATGCCGTACTCGATGGGAATTTCCGCGTGCGCGGGGTTGCCAATCTGCGCGTTGTCGATGCTAGCTCCTGGCCCGTGGTGCCTGGATTCTTTATTACAACACCAACATACATGGTGGGCATCTGTCCCCACGCTTGCGGGCCCGCAACCGCTAATGGAAATCTGCCAGATGTCTGAGAAAGCGGCGGATGTCATTATTGCTGCCACAAAAGCATAGTCCTGAACGCACGGAGTGTGGTGGATCAGGCCCGGGGCAGCACCCCCATCAGTCCAAATTTAATTTACATCCCGAGGCTTTGCCATGAATGTCTTGCTTCGTTTTCCTTCACATGCCTTTATAATTCCGAAACGTCTTGCCCACTGTATTCGACGCGAAGTTGTGGGTTGATATGCGATAAGTGTTACATGGAAGACCTCGTTGACGACGCCGAAGCCTGAGCTAGGCTCAGACGTGTAAAACTTGTGAAGGGTGTGAATCTTTTATGTATCGCAACATTATGACACTCAGCAATCTACAAGGGAATGGTACACTCAATTGCTGTGCGCCCGTTGCTCTACTCGCATCATGTATTCGCTGGACCTTCGACCTGAAGAATGCTCTATTCAAATGATATAAATTTCTTCAGCACAGCCGCTTCCAATGAGGACCTATCCAAAACATTTCTGTCTGGATCAGGAATTGGCTCCTTGTCCCCCCGCGACATTCGGGATCGTCGCATCGCGTATGAACGCCCGGGATATTGATCCAGGAATAATAATACTCCATCCAACTTTCTGCCTCAGTACGCTGAAATAGTGGCAGTATGGTCAACGTCCTGGCCCAATGAGGATCTATCTAAACATTTCTATCCTTAATCAGGAATTAGCCTCTCGTTCCCCGCGACATTCGGGACCGAGGGGTCGGGAAGTCGGGTCATGATTGAGCTTATCTGTTCGCCACGAGGTCACTCCGACCTTGACAATATTTTTGGACAGGGAGAAGGTGCGTGGGACCAGCGATTTGCTTCTTGCGACCACAGAATTGCACGGAATCGCTACTTTTGGTATAAATCCCCCTGGGGGAGTGACATAGGCAAGCATCGTGACGTGCCAATCCTGGGGCCAGCAGAGAACCACAGGGGGAACAGATCGATCGTGTTTACTGATGGGCTCGGGGGGTTCTATGACTTCTACTACCATGCGAGCGGGACCGATCCACACTGAAAATAAACGCGGGCCGCGGAACAGCACTGTGTCGTCCACTGCCCTTCCATTCTGTTGCTGCGATACCCTACCATGCCATTAGCCAGTAATCCGGCTGCTATTTGTTTAGTAAATACTGTATTCCCCCAAAGGTTTGGCCTGGCACTCAATTAATCGCGGAAAAGTTTATCGCAGAAAACGACTGGCAGCCGCGGTTCATCAGTACCGAACCGCGGTTATCCAGTGTGGCTCAATGGCTCCACCACCACGCTGTAAAGAAACCCAATTACGGACAAATACTGGGTCGCCCACTCTCTTTACGCCATTTCGTTGACCGCGATACCACAACTTTGGAACTAAGGCATGATCCACCCGTGCCGCGGTCCTGGCCGCCATCTCGTTTGTGTATAATCTTCGTCTGAATAACTTCCAGTTGGCGCTCTGTTCTTTCGGAGCACAACCCTTTTATGGGCCCGCCGCGCGAACCGGCATATCGGCTGGTTAGTAAAGCTTATCATCTCTGACCCGCTGCTTCCAGCGCTTGCATGTGGAAAGATTCTGGACATGGGCCATACTCTATGGGCTCGACAGCGGCTTCCCACTGAATCCCACAATCACTCTTCTATGTTCGTGGCAGATGTTTGTCTTACAAACCCACACCTATACTTTGTAACAGATTGTGCAGTCGCATCAGACGATAGGTTGTCAAATTTTGAGCTCCGCACATCATACCACGCTGCCGACTGCACATTCTGACTGCACATTCTGACCCGTTCAAGGTGATTGTGGGGACTCCCGGGTTGACTCATCCTGGGGCTTGCAGAACCCGCTATCTCTCTGGAAACTCGGGATCTGACGTCGCTTAGCTCTGGGCGATCTTCTTCTCGACCGATGGAAAGCATCTGAAAAACTAACGTACATTGAGTTGCAAGGCGTTGGCAGAGTTCGGCCATGGAGTGGCAAGCGCCCTTCAAATACGACTCGGCCAGCCTCGTTTTTTTTTCAACGAGTCTTGGTTTCTACAATGTTTCGCTCCATCTTGTCCCTGTCGCTGCTCGTCGATGTCTGTCTATCCCTGCCTACGTGCCTAACGACCACTAGTACTGCAGCAGCTTATGACTATGTTGTTGTGGGGGCGGGGGCTGGAGGTGGTCCCGTTGCTGCACGCCTCGCGGAAGCGGGGTATTCGGGTGCGTCGTCTTGGAACTGGCCATTCTGGGGGCCCGCAGCTAACTGTCTTACAGTCCTCGTTGTTGACGCTGGTCACGACCCAAATGATGTTAATACAACCATCCCTCTCTACTTTGGTCGGGCTGTCGATGGTACGTTCACAGCCCGCCTGATTCGGGGCTTCCCAGAAGTTGTGGTTCTGACGGTCTCGAGCAGATGTCCAACTCGAATTAAACTATACGGTGAACGAGTATCCCACGGGTTTCACATACCAGCGAAACAACGTTTGGTATGATGCTGCTTATGTCTCTATAGCTCCATTCGTCAAACTTACCTGGCATCTCGGCCTAGGTATCCCCGGGCCCGCGGACTAGGAGGCTCAACAGTAAGCTTATATCCTTATTGCAAGTATCCCAGGCTCATGGTGAGAAGATTCATAATGACCTCATCAACGTGGTCGCTGGTACACAAGACGATTTCAATAATCTCGCATCTTTGACCAACGACCAAACATGGTCGCGGACCAATATGCAGAACTATTTCAAGAAGATTGAGAAAAACTTATACCTTACACCATCACAAGCACCAGATCATGGATTCAGCGGGTGGTTGAAGACTAGCCTAAACCCAGACCCAACTGCTTTCAATTCTAGTTTCCGGGGTATGTTGCTATATTCCTCCACTGTACCCATTTCTCAAAGGCAATTCCAGACGATCAGCTTACGGCTGCTGTGGCAGCATTAAACGCTTCAGGTCCTGTGATACCTGATTTAAACAGTCTAGCGGGTGAAAATGTTGTTGGTATAACCCCACCAAGCTATACAATAGACGAAAACCATAATCGCTCATCGGTCCGAGAACGACTTCTAGCTGTCCAGCAATCGAGCGCGGGAAAATTGCAGTTTCAATTTGATACACTTGTTACCAAAATCCTCCTCTGCAATAGCACCACCGGTCGGACGACGGCCTACGGCATTCAAATCGCGGCAGGGCTCGCCCTCCCGGTGGCGGGTAATTTCAACGGCAAAGTGACCATCACCAGTGCCAACACAAAGAATATCACTGTACGACACGAAGTTATAGTCAGCGCGGGTACATTCCAAAGTCCCCAACTTGTGAGAAATATATTCATGTCTACCTGGACTTATCTAACGTCATGACAGTTGATGGTGAGTATAAATACAGTACCACTGGATCAGAACAATTCCTCATGCGAAAAACCAGCTTTCCGGCATTGGTCAGTCTCAGCAATTATCCCAATTTGGCATTAGCCCCGTGGTAAATCTGCCCGGTGTTGGGAGCAATCTCCAAGGTCTGGATCCGTCGGCCATTTGAAACCAAGACTTACCCTTCTGCTTAGATCATGATGAGGTAGGAATCATGTGGCGAATGAAGCAGAATTTCACGCTGTACAATGGATGTACTTTCTTGTCCGACCCGAAGAAGGACCCATGTCTGCAAACTTGGATTACTTCAAACCATCAAAACCTGTACTCATTCGGTCCCGCCTTGAAAGTAGCCACGTCCAAATCACCATCCTCAACCGCGGCTCAGCCAGATATTCTGACCTACTTCACATCAAGTTTCTTCCATGGCTTCTTTGCAGGTTTGCAATGATACAATTCCTCACTCCCGCCAACATTCCTCACCATTTCCCTCACAGGATTCGCGCAAGTGCTCGCAGAAAACCACAACACCTTCTCGGCTGTCGTCCTGAAAACTCATCCGTCGTCGAAGGGGACAGTTAAATTGACTGGATCCCATCCACAGGATCTGGTCGATATCGAGAAACAGCATTTCCAAGCCGCGCGTGGGCCCCAGGATGTTGCGGACCTGCGGGAGGCTCTCAAACGCACAAGGTCGATTATGGCTACGTCAGGCATGGCAAGCTGGGTTGATGCAGAGATATTCCCTGGCCCACAAGCATCGACGGACGCGCTACTCGATGCCCATGTATATCAAAATGTTTTTGGTGAGTCGTTCATCATACAAACTGAAGTCTGATTCTAACTGTCACGCGTTCAGGGCATCACGCATGTTGTACTAATCCCATTGGGGCTGATAATGGTTTGCAAATGTGCATTTATACTTGATCATATCTGACCACCCATCCATTTGTAGATACGAGCGCAGTGCTTTTTGGCAATTTCAGCGTTCGCGGGGTCGCTAATTTACGAGTTGTGGATGCGAGCTCCTGGCCAACGGTGCCAGGATATTTTGTTACGACACCGATATATATGGTAGGCGTTTCCATCCCGCTTTCGAGTCTCCATTCGCTAAAGGGGCGATGTCAGATGTCTGAGAAGGCGGCGGATGTTATTCTTGCTACTGCAAAGGGTTCATAGGTCTATCTATATTTTTATTTTTTCTCTATCATGTCAGGGTTATTGTATTATTATAGGATGTTGTTCGTTCCGTTTTGACAGTCTTGCCTTGGAAATACTCAGTTACTGTGGTGTACTACCATGCACGGTAGGTCTGGGGTTCCCATACCTTTTCGCAACATATGTACTTTGCGGGTCTGTTGGAAGACGTCATGTTTATACAACAAAGACATTAGACCACTATTGCGGGGGAGTCTTTGTTAGTTCTATTGCACAAGTATATATCAAAATCCAACAATATCCTCGGGTTGTGGATGCGTCTGCTGATACCTTTACATAATTACTTATCTCTTGGGTCGCAGCTCCTTCCTAAAAGTCTTCCTCCCCTTCGTCCACGTCCCAATCCACTGTGTCAAGGGCTTTCTGCCCCTCCTCGTAGAGTTTATCGAGTCCTGTCAACTGTTCAAGAAACTTATCTTCATTGAACGCTCGGAGAAGCATGGGAAAACCCGTTGCTTTATAAGCATCAATAACCTGTTTGAAGTGGTCAATACATAGTCCCTGCTCAGAATATATGACAACCTACCGCGTCGCTACACCCAGTGCATCTATCATAAGCAGCACCAACGATATGCAGGTTTCTAAACTGTGCCAAGAATCCCCGTAGCTGATGTGGGACTACCCCCAATATAGATCCATCCCCATCTTCGCGCGATAAAGCCGACGGATCTTGTGATGGAGGGGGCGCCGGGGCGTTAATGCTGGAGTTCGTGAGCACCGCTCAAACTGCACAAGCTACGGGCGAACTTACCCTTCCGGATGCTGTAGCACCGAAACGAGCAGCTCAACAGCCGTAGATCCAGCTATAGAAGCTAATCCTGGGCGG
>QGOG01001439.1:0-27144 GCA_003313185.1 Collybia sp. MG36
GGAAACGTCCATCCGCGGATCCTCTCCATCTCGGTTTCTACTCCCCCCGGGGTTCTCGGTTTGGTACCCCGCAGTCCTTACAGCTAAGGCTCATCGCTAGCGTGGAGCCCCGCGCCGACCAACCCAGTCATTTTGGAAGATTCGACACCTGGTCCATCACATTGACGCAGAAGCAATGAACTGTAGTAATGTGGGCGCGCTCGACATGCAGGTGCATTCCCTGCGTGCCTCACTCGCCTCAAACACACCCTCCAATTGAAAATATGCCACAGCTCCCCAGATCGGACTTGGGAGCAGATCCGTCCCATACGACGAGAGCGTGATGAATGCGAGCAAGCAGTTGGGTGGAGAGTTTATATTCAACCTGGGTTATGACTCCGAGTCTGAATGTCCCCTTGGGCTGGGTGGGCCCTTTCGAGTTCCCCGTCCACTCATCGTGCTGACCACAGGCTGGTTTCAAATGTTAATGTGACCGTGGGCGGAGGGATGCAAAGGAGCTCCTCGACTTCCTATCTGGACCCGTCATTCCTTGCACGACCGAACCTCCACGTCGTGGTGGGCGCCGAGGCCTCATGGATCATCAAGACCGGGACGAACGGTAAACTCCACAATCGCCTCGGTCTTGGAAAACGTAATGCTAACTTGAATTCAAAATTGTAGGCTCGTCAACGCAGTCACTGATGGAGACCCGTTAGGCGGCTCGCGCGCCAACTGAGGAATACCTGAAAAAGCATTGGGTACGAAGGGAGTATTACTCTTGCATGTGCAATTTCGGCTGGCCAGAGCAGAGCAGCGCTACTTGGAGATGATATCGTGATCGCATTTCCAAGTGGCATTGGAACTGGAGGCCGCTCGACCATTGTGGAATGATGAGAACAGCTGCCAATGTCTATCCCATTTACGCAGCAGGGGCGCCCAACAGATCACCATAGCAGTCGCCCAGGCGTGTAACAGAGACCAATCGAGCACCAACGATATGAAATGGCGGCCAATAGTCGCGTTTTAAAACTTCTGGCCATTGATTAGTATTGAAATCCTGGTATCCAAGTATCTACCCAAGGACTATTTCAACTTCCTTGCCATCGCCTTGATGTCCTTCCTCAGTAATCTCCTCCCTTCCACCACGTCCTCCATGGTCGCAAGAGCCCGGTCCTCGGGCATGCGTGCAAGCTGCGACTTACTCCTAACGCGTGGGCGGCGCTTGACATACCACTCCCAGGCGAAACGCACAACCTCACCATCGGCATCGTACGGGGTGGGTATTTCAGAGTACCCAGGGCGTGCGGTGGGATGCCGAACATAGATGGCAGAACACGTGGAGAAGGAGGGTTCAATATAGGCGGGGATGAAGATCCACGGCGACGCGTAAGTTGGAAGGTAGAAGGGTGTAAGAGAGGGCGATTTGGGTTGGTTGGATGTGGCTATTGCGTCGGTGCTGTTCAGAGCTTCGGGGGCAGCGGCTGGCTCGGGGGTGGTTGGTTCAGAACCAGTGGCTGATTCGGTTGGACTAGTTGATTCTGAATCGGGAGCTAGTTCGGACGTGGTGACTGGTTCGGACGCAGTTGACTCAAGTGCACCGGCCAAGTCGGGATTATCAGCTGGCTCAGCGGCGGTAGATGGTTCGGGGGTGGTAGCTGATTCAGACATAGACACGGGCTCAGATGAAATTCGAGATTTGAGCGTGTCATATCCGTTAACGTCGTCGTACTCTCCTGTTTGAGGTTTGAAAAAGCGGATGGCATTTGGGTTGACGGAGATCATATCCCCAGGTGCAAGTCGGGTATTGGCGTTTTGATGCTATTCAAAAGTTCAATGATTGAGAGAAGCCTGAAGCCGATATATACCTTCTTGCCATTTAACATGACATCCCCATGAATGACCAGCCGCCGAGCCTCATACACACTGTGCGCGAAGCAGCACCGGAAAATAAACACGTCTATCCGCCTTTCCACCTCCGCAAACATCAAGCTTCCAACAGGCGCCATTCCCTTTCGTTCTTCTTCTATCTCTAAATCCTTTTCTTTCTGTTTGCGTTTGGCAAATTCCTGAAGCGCCGTTTTGTCGTCTCCGAGAATCTTTCGGCGGGGGCGAACGTCGGGAAGGGTTTCAGGAAGATACCAGCGCTTGAATATTTTTTCGTTGATATAATCCCCATGGTAAGCGCGAACTACAGCCTTGGACTTCCACCGTTGCTGGAAGAGAGACGATGAGGTACGGGTGAACCTGATTTCTTCAGATTTGTGCCCAGCAGTACGTGCCCAAAGGTTGTAAAGATTTTTTGGGGACCAGCTCTAGAGCAATGTTGAACGAGAGTGTGAATTCCAAAGGAAGAGACTGACCATGCGAGGGAGGGCCCGTTTTATGTTGAATACGCCAGTATCACGCATGATTCTGACATTTCGCTGGGTTAGTAGTTGAGCACGAGAAAAAACCAGGACGCGTACAGAATAAGTCAGTGATGGCCTTAATCCAAACAGCCTCTTCATCCACCAGGCAGCTTTTGAAGCTTGAAGATTGGAACCACACAGTTGTGCAACAAAGTTGGTAGCAGGTTCACAATTTTTTCACTGGTCGGCGGGCCGCCACATCCGGGCTTGCAATTGAACAACAACCCTGTGGCAGTCATTATCACGGCCTGGTGCTTGCCCCTCACAAATCGCTCATCCACTGCTGGACTCGAAGCTCGATGGGGTATACAGTTTAAGAAATACATTAGGTCGCCTTGCGTCCATATCTTTGAATTTAAACCATCCCCGGCTCTGGTTCCATCTCCATCGCTTCACGTTTCATCCGCTCCACAAATCCTTCACCATGCTTTCCTGCACGCTCTTTTCCAACTGCCCTATCATGCCTCCGCTTGACACCGTGCAACTTCCAGAGGCTGTATATCAACGTGAGGACCCCACACACCAGCGCTACCGCTGCTGTCACGACGAGAGTGATCTTGCTCGCAGTGGAGAACTCCCCATGCTGCACACCATATACATTAACCAGTGTGGAGATTATCCCCGTGAGCGAGTTCAATGTCCCAGGGCTGAATAATTTCTGCGTTATTCGTTTGAAGCTCTCGACGGGAGAATACCCACAAAAATATTCTATTTACTAGCCAAACGTAATTGTGCATCCATCTCCACCACAGATATAACATCCCTACGGCTCCAATTCCGCAACATATGAATGCGATGACGAAACTGCATCCTGATATCCGTTTATGCTCACAGGGCGTCTTTGTTGTGTCACTCACAGTGGTATATCTTTTACCACCTTCAGGACGTTCATCTCAACTTCACCCGCCGCCCCTGGTACCCCCCATCCCTGGACATTTTGCAAACTCGTGAATGTGCCCGGAAACAGCACAAATCCTGCGAGGAGGATCCACGTGAAGAACCCCGCCAGCAGGTTGTGAAGACGCGGTATTCCGTCAAGCGCCAGTAACATGTTCACATATTGAGTATCAATCTGGCTAATATGCTGAGCGAGTGGTGGGCGGCCACCACCTGTTGCGCCCCCTGGTCCTTGGGGGGCTGTGCCGCTTTCTGGAGAAGCATTCTTGGAATCTAGGGGAGTTCGGTGGAATGTGGACAGAAATCGAAAGGGCATCTGTGTTCAAGTGGGGGGGGAGCTTCCAGCCTGCGTCATTATATGGTGCTAATTGACCCCATCGTGTGATAGTGGGTCTTGGTAAATTTGGCATTGTTCTCTGGGTGATATGTTGGCGTCATGTTACTGATATGGCTCATTTCTATGAATAGCAGCTGACGTTATGTTTTGGCGGACCTGGTGTTACCGATTAGATGATACACGACCAGTGACTACTAACACTGTTGGCGTCGCTCGCGGTCGTTTTTGTGGCTGTATATGAAGTCCTTTAGCTTCGCGGAGGTTCTCTCCTTGAAGATCAGTTGAACTCAAGTTTGGCGGCTCTTGTTTTTCTCCCAGTCATACTCCTCTACGTTTATTGGACGCTTCTCTCCCAAAACGCTGTGATCACTACATATTCGGGTTCGCATGCCGAATTCAGTACCCCCCCAGCGCCCACAAGAAGTCTAGACATCCTTTGCCAACCCCATCGGCGTTCTCCTTTCCATCCTCGATTTCATGCTGTCGTTTAACACTCCGTAGCTTCCATACGCTGTACATCAACGCAATAGTCCCACATATGAGCGTCGCTGATCCTGTCACGATGAGGGTGATCTTGCTCGTGGTGGAGAATTCCCTGTGCTGTGCCCCGTACACGTTAACAAGTGTGGTGATTACCCCGGTGAGTGAATTCAGCGTCCCAGGCCTGATGATAACTGTGTCACAAGCTGGTGATGCCCCGATTCAACTAAACGACCCACACAAATATCTTGTTTACCAGCCAGACATAGTTGTTCGCCCACTTCCACCAGAGATAGAGCATCCCGATGGCGCCGATTCCACAACAGGCGAAGGCAACCGCGAATCTGAATATTGGCGGATCAATTCATCCATCTGTCCAGTTTTATCCAGCTCACAAGGGTATGTCTTTGACCACGTTTAAAATGCTTTTCTTGACTGCGCTAGTCGCGCCTTGTGACTCCTGCGCCAAGTCATTCTGCAAGCTCGAGAATGTTCCCGGGAACAGCACGAATCCCGCGAGGAGGATCCACGTGAAGAATCCGGCGAGTATGTTGTACAGGCGTGGTATCCCTTCTTGATGCAGCAACATTTCAACATATTGGCTGTTGGTTCGGGCGTGTTTAGCGAGTGATGGGCGAACGCCTAACGCGCCCCCTTGGAGGTCCGCAGCTCCTACGCCTTTTTCTGAATGCGCGTCTTGGAGGCTAAAAGCATCCATGGGCGGCTGGGACTTGGGCGGATCCGTGGTCGGTTGGGAACTAGGTGAATCCATAGGGGGTTGGAGATTAGGCGACTCTATGGGAGATCTGGCTGGGAGTCAGAGAGGCGCCTTGAGGTTGCTTCTTGAACATCCAGCTTCCCGTGTTAATATATAGCGTCAATTGGGCACATTGTTGGGGTCCATCCAAACGACAGGCAAAAGGGCTCTGCTGCTTCTCGCCTCCCTTATTCGGCGCCGGTATACAGTATGAGAGTCACCCCAACGGAGAAAAAATAGAGCCTGTGTGCTCACACATTTAGCCGCCCTCGTGGTGATCGCTCAACCATAGAACTGTGGCAGGTTTCCTGCCAGACTTGTAGATCGCTTCATATCCAATCGCTATCGCCCTACAATCAAACGGTTTGGTATGTAGACTAGGCACATCACCTAGGGTGTACCCACCTCCGGGAATTGACAGAGCAGAATTGCCCTGGGGTCTCCGCGAAATGTGATATTTAATTGCGAGCGAAGCGTGAAACTTTGCCATCCTCTAACAAAAAGTCTTCATTCTCCCAAGCGAAAGCTGAACGAGGGAGGTAGACTCGCGACCAGTCTCTTCATCTCTATCGAAGGTTTTCCCTCTCATATGAGGGAAGGGAGGCTGCATACGGGGCCAGTGGCACATATCCCTGAGGTCGTGGGTTCGATCCTAGCGAGGGCCAAAAATAGCATAGGACCCACTGAATGCCAGGGACGGACAAAAATGATTATAACCCACTAGCCACAGTTATAGGCTACTGGCTCAGTTACATAGAGTCGTAGGGGGGTATAGACCGACCGGCCATTGGGTCGGGTTTAGATTTCAACAATTTCTCCGCCGCTATGCATTGTTGCCTGATTATATTGCACCAATATCGCCTTAATTGTTGACATTGCTCTTACATCACAAAAAGTACACAACTGAGATTTCGAAGTGAGCTTCCTCGCCTCCATCGCCGGCGGTCCTCAATATCAATTAATGTCAACTCTCTTACGTATCGAGGCATGCAAGAGCAGGGTTTTGGAGGCGCCTGAGCAAACTCTCGGCCGCACGCTGGCCTCCTGCCTCCCTCACCCTCACCTCGTTGCTCACTTAGTTCCCTCATCAATCCACTCTCCATTCTCCAGGCCCCGAGGCTGAGTACTGAGTACTCACCCTCTCAGGGTATCTCAGGCTACCACCATGGACCCAAAGTTGGACCAACCCATGTTCGAAAAGCCAGACGTCAAGCATGATCGCTGACTCGGACCACTCGCAAATCTGGGCCCACCAAGACCCCCGACACATCACAAGCTCTCGCTGGCGCTTGGGCAGCGCAAAACGCCAAGAAGTGCTCATGACGAGCTCTCACCGGAATTGTTAATCTCCCCAACACCCACCTGGACGCCACTCTGTCCTGCAACACCACAAACACGCCGCCGTCCTGTATACAGCGTACGCGATACCTGCCGTTTTAACTGTGAGTACCCGCCCGCTCTTTTCAGTCCCAGCCCACAGGCCAACAACGACCCACAGCGCCCAGGACGACAAGACTTACAGTCGTGGGATCATGGGTACAGCATGGGCCCAGCCTGAGGAAACAAGGTAGGCCACGACACGAATACATTGCCCCTGTTGTAACCAGGAAGCGATAGGCATACCGCTACGCCAGGTGACTCTACGCCTTCGCCGTGTCGACTCCGACTCTTGTGCCGACCTCAACGCCTGTGCCGGCTGTCACCCCCTCCGTCTGCCACCAACATTGGCACACTGACACTTGTCCCGCTGTAACATGATGCCCCCTTGCAGCACCACTTCGTCCGGTACCCATTGCACCACGGCCTGCTCTAACCATCTAGCAAGCGAAAACTCGAGTATATCATGGTGACACGGTTGCACATGCAGCCACATGTCTGCGGATACATGCGGTGGGGGTGGCTGGTGAGTACCGGTGAGTCGCTGTGCATGGTGCATTATCTCGTGTTCAATGCGTCCCCCTATGGCCCGGAGAGTCGCGAGCGCACCACATTCTGTTCACATTGTATTGGTAGAATGTGTCTTGCACCGAAGACACCCAATGAAATTGGTTTTGGAAAGCCCCATTTTTCATGAGAATATATTTTTTCGGCTCAATTCGGCTTATTTACACTTGCAGGCGGGTAACTACATTTTTTGGACGCTTCCCCTGTTAACCAAAGAGCCGCGATCACTGCATATTCGCATCAGGCCGAGTTCAGTACCCCTCTAGTGCCCACAAAAAGTCTAGACATCCTTTGGCAACCCCATCGGCGTTCTCCCTCCCGTCCTCGATTTCATGCTGTCGTTTAACGCCCCGCAACTTCCATACGCTGTATACCAACGCAATAGTCCCACATATGAGCGTCGCTGATCCTGTCACAATGATGGTAACCTTGCTCGTGGTGGAGAATTCCCTGTGCTGTGCGCCATACACATTGACGAGTGTGGTGATTATTCCGGTGAGCGAATTCAGCGTCCCGGGCCTGATGATGACCGTGTCACAAGCTGGTGAAGACCCCGATTCAACTAAATGGCTCACATAAACAGCTTGTTCACCAGCCAGACGTAGTTGTCCGCCCACTTCCACCAGAGATAGAGCATCCCTATAGCGCCGATTCCGCAGCAGGCGAAGGCAACCGCGAATCTGAATATTGGTGGATCAATTCATTCAACCGTTCAATGTCACTCAACTCACAAGGGTATGTCTTTAACCACTGTTAGGATGCCTTGCTCGACTACGCCGGTCGCGCCTTGTAACGCCTGCACTGAATCATTTTGGAAGCTCGAGAATGTTCCCGGCAATAGCACGAATCCCGCGAGGAGGATCCACGTGAAGAATCCCGCGAGTATGTTGTACAGACGTGGTATCTTTTCTTGGCGCAACAGCATTTCAACATATTGGCTGCTGGTTCGGGGGTGTTTGGCGAGTGACGGGCGACCGCCTAGCGGCTGCCTTTGAGGGTCCGCAGCACCTACGCCTTTTTCTGAATTCGTGTCTTGGGGACTAAGGGCCATGGGGGGTTGGGGCTTGGGTGGATCTATGAGGGTTTGGAGCTTGGGCGGATCCATGGAAGGTTGGGGCTTAGGCGAATCCATAGGGGGTTGGGAACTAAGTATATCCGTGGTGGGTTGGGAACTAAGCGAATCCATGAAGGATACGGCTGGTTGAAGTCGGGGGGACACCTTGAAGTTGCTTCTCAAACATCCAGCTTCCTGTATCAATATATAGCGTCAATTAAACACCTTGTTGAGGTCCATTCAAACTAAATTTAACTCGACGAGGCGCTCTACTGCTTCTAGTCTCCGCGATTTAGCGCCGACATATAGATTGGAAGCCACCTCAACCAATAGCTTTCCGTCA
The DNA here is from genome assembly GCA_003313185.1 of Collybia sp. MG36. Taxonomy (NCBI): domain Eukaryota; kingdom Fungi; phylum Basidiomycota; class Agaricomycetes; order Agaricales; family Clitocybaceae; genus Collybia; species Collybia sp. MG36. Next base: position 8,200 of record QGOG01001439.1, read on the forward strand.
GCTCGCTTCTCGGGGGGAATACAGTCCGTGTGTTCACACACTTAGCCGCCCTCGCGGCGATCGTTGTGCGCTAATTGTGAGATCTTAAACATAGGACTGTGGCAGGTTCCCTGCAATATTTCTAGATCGCTTCGTGTTCAACAATCAATGTTGCTCCACAATTAAGGCCGGAATGGTTTGGTACATGAGAAGGTGTATATACGGCAGATCAACTCACGACATGCCTACCAATTGACAGAGTAGAATCCCGGGGGTCTCCGGCGCGAATTGACTATTGATAGTACAGATATGTACAGCGATATGAGCAAAAAGAAAACACGAACGCCAACATCAAGTAAAGAACATGTGATATAAATGACTGTGGGAGCCAGGGTGGGAAGGGGAGGGGCGATGTCCGCTGTAAACCCCAGTATGTTGTACATCTAACCAGGCCCATAATATGTCTAGCATATAAGTTACGAGCGTATCTGGGCTCATAGATCAAGAAACAATAGTTCGCTACCACCCAAACACCCTTCATTTAACGCGAGTCAGGGATCCGACGCCACAAAGTATAAAAAGGAAAAACACGCACTCCTCATGCAACTCAACACCTCCAACCTGGTCGCGACGGATTGGCTCTACCTCGCTGACCGCCTGCGCTACGTCGTCCGCAAGCTCCATGGGTCCACATGTGGCAACCAACAACCCGGTAATACGACCTTCGTCCTTTGCACCAGCACCAAGCCCAACAGCGCGAGAAATTGCGGCTTCCAGTACCTTACCCACCCGCGGGCGTCCGGGTGCAAGCGTAAGGCCTGGGTGGAAGAACTCTGAATCAAACGGGAACTTCCCTATAGGCGCGCGGGTATAGTACACAGATATTCTGAGTGGGGTGAATATGCTTCGCTGGATCAAGGCGGTGAATTGTGGTACTAGGGGAGCCAGAGACGCTGCAAGTTGATGTCGGTATACAACTGGGCCTAAAACATAGTGGTGTGTCATCGCTTACCAGGATCCTGGACGGTCCATATGAGATCAATGTGTTTGATACGGCTCTCGCCTTTGAGATCCTTTCGGATGAGGTCCTCCACGGCTGAGAGCGCGAATGTAACCCCGCTTCCCCCGACGACGAAGACGGCTGCAGAGTAACTTGCAAATATGGTGTGGCCCGGCCCACCTGAGGATGACGATATAAAAATGGAGGCTGAGCAGATTGGTGATCAACGAACCATATGGACCTTCTATCACCATATTAATATTCCTGCCCACGCCAGCCTCGACATACCCGCCCGTCTTGGCAATCTCGTAGAGCTTCGTTGTCCAAGACCCGCTTTTCTTGCACAACAAGACCATTCCTTCCTCGCCCCCGCTGACACTTGCAATGGTGAAGGGATGGACTTCTGTCCAGCCCCACCAGCCCATACCGGAGGAGAGGATGCGAACACGGACATGCTGTCCAGCGCGCCAGCCGGCATTGATTCCGGGGAGTTCAACACGCGTGACACCAAGTTGTGGCAGAGGGCGGATGACGGCGCTAGAAAAACGTGTCTTGATGACGCGTAGGAGCCAGTCAAAGGCATACATTCCAACGGCGGCAAGAATATAAGGTAACATAGACTTTTTGTGCAGGTAAACCTAGCATTGAAACGTTAGCATAACGAACCGAGGGAAGGGAAATACAAACAGCGGGGAGAAGTAGAATAAAACCAATGATGTGAGTCGAAATAAACAGATTGTACGCCCTCTGTCGCCAATACGCAGTCGAAAAAACAAGGAGACAATCGAGGCACAGGAGGGCGACCAGAGCCCATGATGTTGTGGGCCGTTTAAAGGCGGTGATGACAGTTCCAGCAAGACTCCAGCGATAAACTAATTAATTAAGTCCTGAATAAAATTCAATGCGAAAAGATGCAGTATACACACTATAGCCAATGGCGTGTATATTGACAGCCAGCACTACAAGTCTCCCAATGAAACGATGGAGGAAATTGAGCTAGAAAGAGTTGAAGACTATCTAAACCTGCAATGGCTGGAACGGACCTTCTCGTAGCCCACACCAAGGAATGCCCCTGGTACACTATTCTTGGCCGCGAAGGCAAAAACAAATGGCACCTGTGCGATGGCAACCCAGCCTGCACGATCCGGGTCCGTGAACGGGCTCGACTTGTAGAAGGAAGGATAAACGAGGAAACAGAAATAGACTAGGAGAACAAGAACTTGAGCAATAGAAAACCCTGGGGCGGTCCTGCGACGAAGAGGGGATAGAAGGGGACGCGCGAGCCGGAATGTAGTCGCGACGTGAGGTGGGTAGTTGACCGGAAGCGGGGCGCCCTTCTCGTTGACGCGCAGCGCATACTTGTTTTGTGCGTAAAGGGCATGTGAGTCATCGGTGGAGGCTCCATTGGGAGGAGGAAATGCTGGATCTGAGCGCTGGACAATCCGCTTTGACGAAGACCGATCGTGCTGTTCCCTGTGCCAAAGGACGATGCCACTAGACCATTCCGACGCCTTCCACAGACGAGCTGTTGCGCGCGGGAGTCTGAACAGGACCGCGGCCAGGATCATAGCCATTAGAAATATATCAACATGGTACACAAGCCCGCGTGCATCTACAGCGCGAGTGTTGGTTGCGTTGACCTGAAAAGCACCAGTGTCCATGGGATCATGGTAATAATATGTCGAGGCAGATGAATAGAGGAAAGACATAACAAGTAAAAGAGATAGAAGTGCTGGCTTGCCGGTCGCCAAGCACAGCGCGAGAGATCCTCAGCGATGATTGAAGGCGGATCGCTAACAACCAGGGGGGGCAGGCAATTTACACCAATATTCATCTGCAGAGTATATGTACTTCGGGGTGCCGGCCGCTCTGGCCGTACACATGCATGTCGCGAGGCTGACTGCCCCTGGGATATTCGGCACACCTTCCCACGGTCTCCGCCCGGAGCTGAGGCCACCGGGTAAAGCGCGCGGGTTACTTGGTTTCGTGCTGGAATAAGCGTCGCGTATTGGAGGTAGATTTACTGTACATACCTAGCAACACTATAGGAGAAGCATAAAGGCTGGTGAATTCCCCAGGAATGCATCGCTGCACCAAGAACTCGTCGGCTTGCTGATATGAAACGGCCAATCCAAGTTGTTTGCCTCCGGACGCGTTACTGCCTCGAGGTATGCATCACTCATCCCTGCATGCTGCCTGTTATGTGCACATCCGCCATCAGACTGAAAAGATTGCCTGATCAGGGCTATAAGCACTGCTGAAAGATCAAAATCAGCGGGACAACCAATAAGTATTCGCCCGAATCTCCGTGGAGGTTGAAAATTTGCTCGAGGGGTGCAACCATCACATTCTTCTGAACTTCGACAGGCCGGACATGCACTGATTGTTTGCATACAGGCACATCATGCTTTAAACTACAGTCAACTTCGAAGCTGCCTCGAGAATGGTGCATCGATGGCGATTGAGTTCTTATCTACCAGATCGGGGCAGTTAAACGCTAAAATAAACCAGAAGTAAGTACATACATGCATCTGTAGGCGATGCCGCTGGTGGTGTACGTTTTTAATGTGTTCGCGATGGGCCGTTTGGACCAGAAATCTCGAATGTGTTTGGCTTGGAGGAATCACACAAACAGAACTCCAAAAATAGGTGGTGGACATTGGAATATTCGCAGTTACATGTATTAAATAAGGGATGAATCAATGTTAAACGTTAAACCTTAGGCTATTGTAATTCTATTTGTCTATGGAGTATGAGAAGGTCTTCTACTAATAACGTCTGGTTTCATAGGACTCATTCCCGGCTTACATCACTGCAGAGGTATCAGAACGGAACCCTCCACGGGAAGAGGCGCTTACCGTCCAAAGAGTTTCACTTTGAGCCAATCTGTGGCCACCAGTGTGCGGTTTCGGAGCGAGAAGAGGGTGCTGAGGTATGCACTCCTCCAAAAGAGGAATGTCGCTACACCCCCGCTTGCAAACTAGGCATTGAGTTAGAATCGTAGTTGCAGTTATGAAATTGCGTGCTACTCACGTTGCCATTCATAAAGGGCAAGTCAGCAATAGCCTTGTCGGATCCGATATAACTGACCCAATCTTCATCAACATTAGTTGCACACAATAGCATGATACCACTCACGCTAACGATCCCTGATGGGAATAGTGGAATGGCCTCAGTTTGACTTTGGCCATTTGCTTCTTAACAGATTCAGCTTCGTTGACGATACGTTTCTTCTCTTCTTCTCCAGGCGCGACCATTGCTGCCTTCTCTAGCTCGGCCAGCTTATCTTCAAGGTGATCTTTTTTCGCCATCTGTGCAAGTACCCGTGCGAGGTATGCACCCTGTTGAGAAGCAACCTGCGCAGTCGGAGCATATGATGTTGCTGTACAGTCCCCGATAGCAAATATGCTCCCATTTGTGCCACTCATTCTGAGGAAGTCTAAGCAATGGTTAAGCCTAGGAGCATGGCCAAATAGGACAGTAAATTCTTACCATCCACAGCAATGCCACGTCGATTCGTCTGAGCGGAAGGCAATTTCGCCATCAGATCCTGGGTCAGCTCCCTCCCTTTGTTGCCCTGCGAACAAACATGATGTTAGAGTACGTTCATTCGCGTAGCCGGATATCAACGTACCGCTGCCCAGACTACCATTCCACAAGGTACCTCTACGATGCTCTTATCAGGCATCTGGAGCACGACACTCTTGTCCTTAACCTGGAAGACCATGAGTGAGTGCTGAATCAAGGACTACGAGTTGCACGCACTTCTTTCACCATGGTCTTGGTAAGAATTTCAATCTTCTCTTCCTTGAACGTTGACTCGGTGTATTCAATAAGCTGTTTGCTGAACATCGGGAGGACGGAGGGTAGGGCTTCCACAAGTGTGATTCGAACTTTGCCCGCGAGCTCGGGGTACCATGATTTGAGGTCATCCTACATACAGGCATTAGGGTTGGACGGATTTGAAACTACGCAGAAAAATTTGCCTCAAGGAAATCATGAAGCTCCCCGCTAGGATAAGAAGTCAGTTACTGATTGGTTACCCGCAGATGCTAACGCACCTTAGCTCCACGCCCGTAGGACCTCCACCGACAACAACCTGGGAGGTGTGAGCCTAAATTTCGGCTGGAACAATTCAATACGAACCATATGGAGCAAGCGGTCGACCTCGTCGGTAGATTGGCCGGGGAACGCAGCAGATTCTATACCTAAACAAGTAATCAAACCGATTGCATTAAATCTGTGCGTGACCCGCTTACAGTCCATAAATTGCCGTTGCATCTAACACATGGAGGGCTTGAGAGATATCACATGAAAAAAACAAATAGCATACCCGCTCCGCATCGGCTAGCTCCTTCATGAAGCAGGCATGTTCCTTGACTCCGGGAATTCCAAAGGTCTGGACTTCCGCCCCCACGGCGTATACAAGGTAATCAAAGGGGATTGTTGTTGAAGAGACCGTGCCTTGAATCTCGGAATTATCTGGGATATTCTTAGGTTAGCCATGACATCAGACGCTCATCATGTCAAATTCTACAACCTGAGAAGGTGACAGTTTTGTTGATGGGCTGAAAAACAGTCGGTAATGCAGTCGGCAATATGGGTGGGTCCACTCACGTCGATATCCTGGGCCTCTGCCTCAATGACAGAGACTGCACGGGCTTTATGGCGTGTGATATATCGTGTGGGTTGGAGGATGGAGCGGGGGTTCAGAGTACCGACAGCGACACTTGGAAGGAGGGGTGTAAACAAGAAGAAATTCTTGGGGCTGATAACAACCTGCAATGGAATCACTTTACCGTCGGGTGTCACAAATTGAGTGAGATGCTTACAACATTGAAATCGCTTGTGTCAAGGGTCTTCAGAAGGCTGGTCGCGCCCCAACCGCTCCCAAGAACAACAACTGTCTTCTTCTCTGGGTCGAATGGAAGTTGGGTACCAGGGTGTCGTTCCCTCTGGGTAATGTAGTAGAATGCGCCCGCCCCTCCGACGAGGGTAATAAGGGTCGTACGACCCAGAATCTGGAGGAACGACCGCCATTTCGACTGTTTAGGATAGACGGGATCCACTGGCTACTCGCCAATGTTCGATCAGGTGGTGGCTGTATATGGAATGCGACATACCGTAATTGGTTCGGGGTGATTTGATGCCAATCCTCGACTAAGAGGCAGTCGATTCGCTCTCAAAGCTAGCGTTCGAGGCTGGATCAAAGTTCTAGCCAGGACTGCTGAAGGGCCAGATGTGTTCATGGTGAGCCTGAGAATGATAGATTACTGAACCTAGACTGACCGCGACCGCGAGTGAATTGCATCCTGTCTTGATGGTGGGTCGAGAGTAAACTAGATTTTTGGAGTAGTCACCCTCGCCTTTTTGATGAAAGAAAGAGAAAGGAGCGAGATAGACGGAATAGTGAGGGGCGCACTCGACGGAGGGTTTGATCTCTGTTGTCATGAGAAAGTTTTCCTGCAATCCACGTGGCTCCGCTAAGAATCAAATTTAATCTACAGACGGCGTAAACCGACCCGAGTCGATGTCGCGCCATATAAGGATGCATGGATGATATATAGATATATTCAAAATATTCCCGGGTATTCCCCTCCAATGTCAGAGTTCAGCGCTCAGTGTCAATCCTGGTCGCAGTGTTGGAGCGTTGAAGCCGAGGCCGGTGGCTCATTTTGATGCTTTTATCTTCCTACCCGGAGGTACTCAATAATGATATATGTAGAACGGCTGATGATGTCGAAGTAGCGACGGGTTTATCGGATGCGCATTTCCCCACTGGCGCGTGATATTGACGCGCTGAACCTTCGATACGCGACATCTAACCACTGGACTGCCGAGCTCTAATATTTGTGGCAGGCGCCCTCGCGACTCAACAACGAAAACCATCGAATCTGGCAGTCGAGGATCAGTACATTTCTATGCCAGATTTTGCGAACTTGAAGCATTCAAGCGGGCACCTAAGATTGCTGCCGGTTTAATATCAAGCCAAGTTTGAGTCGTTACACATGAAATGAGGTTGATGATTTGGAGTTATGGAGGTAGTCCACTGCCTGACAATTGAAAGTGATACTCATACTGTATTGGTCCGTTCATATTGATCTCTCCACTCCGCGAAACCATGTAGTGGGACCTCCCCACACAAGTTTTTGGTAATCCGATGCAGTTCGTCTAATGACTGAAACAATGACCAGTGTCAACACGTTCATTTCGGAGAGAACAGGGCGCGCACCTTGAGAAGTTGATAAACGGCCACAAGGGAGGTGGCGTAATACATGTAGTCGAGGGTTTTGATCTCGTCTATACTTATAACATTGCTTTGGGCGTCGCCCAGGTCGGAGGCGGTGGCGGTGGCAGCTCTATGATGATAAAACAGCTTATCAACCAGACTCTCTGGCAGCACCTGGTGCATAGGCTCCCCAGTGCGGAGCGATTGTGAAATTATGGAAAATTTGGACATGATATCGGTTATCTGCCACCAATCAGCAGCCAAAATATGTGGAAAGCAGCAACCCACCAAGTTTGGGTTGAGCGCCCGTGTTTTGTAGAGGAATGAAAGCCTCCATTCCGTGTCTAAGTGTGCCAAAGACCCTCCCAGCTATAACGCAAGGTAAATTTGAGTCAGCAATAGGTGAATGAGGTGGTCGCGCTGACTTGAGCAAGGCTTGCAATCATCTCTATCTGGACATCGGCGAGACTCTTGTATTCATCTGACGGCCACGCTCCTCGGATGCTCCCTTCCCATTTGGCAAGCTGTGTCAACTCCTGTATTCCTTGCATCTCCTGCGTAAGCCCGATCAGCTTTTGCCTGAAATCTATCAACCATGCTGCGGGCCCGTTCCGCTTTGCGGTTCCATCGCTCTCGTCCATGGGGTTAGAGATCCAGGTTGACACCAAATTTCTGTAGACATGAGAGAGGGCCGTGATGGATGACGCATTGCGCAGTCGGACTGCCTTACGACCCGATGTCGGGGGAAGCATCATCATAAAGAATGACGCGGCGGCGCCTGAGGGGAGACTAGTTACATACCCAGCATACAATAATAACACAAAGGAATGCATACCGATGACTACTAGGACCCACCGCCTCCAGGCTACGGACCAACCAATGCCTATGTGATCATTAGATGTCATCATTCATGGAATCGGGAAAGGGCGAACCAGGCGACGCAAACTGAACCAAGTGCCCATCAACCCACGAATATCCAACCACAAGTGCAAACGTAGCCTTGGAACGATGCTAAAGTGTCAAATCTTTTTCGGATCCAAGTGGCCGAAAGCAACTTACACATGCCAATATTACCGCAGGCAGGTACTGTGGTGGTGCGTATATGCGCACAAATATGAAGGGGATGAGGACGACCCCCATTGTAGCGGCGACACCATAGGGATTTCCATGCCCTCTCCCATTACCTGAGTTGATTATTATCACACCCACTGCAAGCGATTATGGATGACAAACCTGCATACCACGCAATGAGCCCAAAGACGAGACCGATGGCAGTTCCTATTAATCTGGTGATGAGGCTATGGAAGATATTAGTGAGAGTCCACAGCCACGGTAGCCACGATTTACTTGTATATTTGATCAGCGGCGTATATGTTCATGGTTGTCTGCGCCATGATGAGAGCCCTGTGAAGTAAAAATAATGAGGTCGAAGATACCACGATGTTTTATAATTATGATACACACCATATCCCTTTTTGGACATAGTAGAAGTCTGCCAGCTATCGTGAGTGTAATGATTGAATAGGTAAGAGTGAGCTCACTTGCGGTCTGTCTAACTATGGCTGGAAACCACAGAGCGATGGAGATGAAAACGTATTTGAAGACGAACTGCAACTTGATCAGCTGACTGATCTTCGCCCAGAAAATGCCTTACTATTGCCTCAGCAGTCTTCGACCAGTGGTATAAATTGTGGAGACGATCCATGGTCTTCTGTATAACATTCGCCGGAGGTCGACTGTCCGGGTCGCGCCCTGCGAACGCTGTGAGTATCCATGGCCATCAAAGAGTATGTTTAAATTTACTATAACTTTCTTCTCCCTGATCTCCAAACACCTCTGGGCTGGCAAAGTCGTCCCCAAGAGCGCCATCTGTATCGTCCCCGCGCTGCGTTATTAATTTCCACAGATTTCTTAACCCCGTTGGTGCCCAAAGTCTGTTTCGTTGCCTATGAGTCACAATCCCGCTGACCTTCTCTGCGAATTGTAGTGCAGCGCCCGAAATCGAGATCATATTGGCCCCGAAAACATAGCCCACGTATAGGGACCTCACTGGGAGTGCATCCCGCTCGGCTTTGGTGTGCGCTGCCTTGAACAAGGGTGTAAATGGTTCAACAAGTGAAAGCCGCTGCGTCGTCTTGAAAGAAGTGAGAGCATCCTGGAGTTGTCTAGTGGCCAGCTCTAAAGCATTGGCCAACTCCAAATCCAATGTTGCGTTATTCTTCCAGCGCCCATTGTTAACATGTTGCATATTCTTTTGTACCACATCGAGACATTGAACGCACGCTGCCCGCAGTGGTGCTGTTGCGTCCCGGATGATGGGAAGCATATCTTGTGTGCGTAAATTATGGGTCTTTTCAATGGCGCTACTGTGTTGATGCACCTGTCGAAGCAGAAATGTAGTGTTTAACCCAAACTGGCCCTCTTGCGCGAGTTTCGAAAAACCGTGAAGTGCAGCTTCCGGATGATTTTAGCACTACCCATAATCAATGTTACTTGAACCTACCGACGCGAGCAATCATTGTAAGCAATGGCTCTTCTAGTGAGTGGATGTCGTCGCTATTCCACTTTCCCCAGCCGAATTCGAGCGATAACAAGCCGGACAGACCAATTACTGCCTACTCTCAGTTGAGGGTGTGGGTGAACATATACCATCACTCACTTTGCTGCTGCACGCGAATAAGGAGTGACCGGACCACGCTAATTTCGGCAGAAGGTGACAGTTGGAGTACATCATCCTGTAATTCAACCATTCTCTTGACCCGTCCGAGTTGATCTGAAACGGTGTTGAGATATGAATGATTTACGGTCTCTGGAAAGATGAAGATGGTTGTCAGGAACCCAATGGCCATGTAACATGAGACGGAAATCGCCGTTGATCTGAGCAATGTGTATTGGGCAGTCGGGAAAAGAGGGCCGATTGTCTGTAAATCATATAGATGAGAGGTTATGGGTCATGGTAGTACGCACACAAAAGATATCCATTGCAATGGTGCCAAAAACGCTCATGAAAAGCAGCTTTGGGGCGTATGCCCTGACAAGGGCAAAAAAGAAGGTTGATACTACAAGAAAACAGCCATAGACAGCGGTGGATCTTTGGGGGGTTTGCATTCAACTTTGCACAGCGGATACAACTAGGACGAGAGTCGTACCGAGTATCGAGGAATGTACCATTAAAGACAGCAATGGTTCTTGCTAGAGTGGGATTGGCCTGCAGTGCTGGCGATGCGGCGATGCTAGGAATGCTTGAACATATATCAAACAGAATGTATTCACGGCGCACCTGGCCTGAACTTGCTGGAACGCGGCCTGAAGTAAAACTTGACTTCGGGAAGCATTCGCCGCGCGCATTGCAGCGACTCCAATTCCCCATCCTAACAAAAGGCCAAGGACCAGTGTTGAGATGATCTACATGCATCATTCATATTTGCCAAGAGCCGGATTGAATGTGGCATACAAAGAAAAACAGTTGGACCGGAAGATATGGCGGAAGGAAAAGGCTCGTTAGCAAAGAGAAAAATGCACTGAAAATGCAACAGATGAGCTTCGAACAACGCTAGGGCAACCCACCCACGTTGTGCCCAGTGTTCTAAGAGAGGCATTCGGAAGCAATATCACGAAACTGGCCCAACAAGCAACCCAACACCTGAACACGACTTTCCAGGACTTTTTGGAGCGCAGATTGGTGGATATCCATGGTGGAAGGCGTCCCGGCGAAGGCTTTCTCTTGTCTTGTTCCTTTTCCATCATAGACATATGGTGACGAAGACAAACCTCAACCGAGCACGCTCCGAATCACAAGCAAATTATGATGCATGATGCATGAGGTTTCAGCGCGACTTACGGCCCACTGGCAATACCCGACCACCCGTTGTGATTCAATTGGAGTGCTTTGAGCGCGTCAAGTAGAAACGTATAATAAATTACTACTACTAGAGGACCAGGAGGTGTGGATGTAAATACATAGTGACCAATTTGATGAATGGGGTAGAGAGCATCACGACGACTCGAACCAATCACACCGCAACCTGAACCGGGCCACCGCGAACTTTACGCTCACTTATCTATACAACCCTCACCCATATTTTACCACCTCAAGTTGCGGCACTTTTCGGGCTCCCAGTTGAGATATATCCGCACAAAAGCCAAGACCTAGATCCCGACAAATCATCTGCCCTTCCCATCGCGATGGATCCATACACACCGCGAACGCGTCCTAGTACTGGCCGCAAGAAGAATCTGACACTCTCCGCCAAGGAATACACCAAGGTATCTCGCCATCTGGATCCAAAACTTCCTATTCCCAACCCAACACATAGATCACGGGCACGATTGCGTCTGTACGCCGGAACAGATTACAGGATGATATTCACGAAGAGGTGGATCTGCCGGTGCCCTCGTCCCGTGAACGCCGCTCGCGAGGTACTCCTGTCGACTTGGAATAGTGGTAAAATACTAAATAATACGCCCCCGATAGCCCAGGACGAACCCTCATTTATTGCCGAGACGTCGTTCGTGCGCGCGCCTTTGAACTCACGCGTCAGCTCAACCAGTGGGGTCCCCAAAGCCAAGGGCAAGGCGAAACAAGAACCACTCGATCGTGTTCCGCTGGATATTCAGGAGGCGATGGTTCTTGAGGACTTGCTATTCGTCTTGATGGTGAGCACTTAGCATTCCTACATGGACTCTTTCCTTAGCGTGTTCAAGGGAATTGAGGGGGAACATATCAATTTTCACCCTGATTACTCTCCGGAAGATGACGACCCGCTCCAGGGGATTCGATTCACTGTATCTACAAGCCTAGGTCCCCATAATATCCGAACCCCGTCCTTCCTGCTAATTTGAGCATCAGACTCATCCTTACGCGACCTCGTCGAACGAATCTTACCACTCGGAACCTACTATACCGCCATCGCCTCCTTCGTCGAGCTCCGGAGCCATCTTGATTTTGGCATGGTAAACCACGCCCTATGTGCCGCAATCCGCGACATGCTCAAGGTCAGTTATTAATTCCCACCATTGCTTGCGCCTTCCTCACCCATTGGGACCCTAGGACTACCAAACACTGCTATCTCAGCTCGAGCATGCATTCAATACATCGGGTCAATTCTCGCTCCAGCAGATGTGGTTTTATGTTCATCCCACCATCCACACATTGTCACTAATCTATCAGCTCATCCTGGAGCTTGGGACGGCTGACGATCCTTCTGCTGACATGTCCTCCTCATCTTCATCAACCACAGATGAGGAAGAGGAGGCTAGAAATGAGGCCCTAGGCCTGGGGGGTGCAAAATTGAAAGCCGTCCTGTCGGAAATAGATAAGAATGGTTTGGATGTCACCGGAGGCAGTGGGATCGCCGTCAAAGGGGGTGAGGTATTGACCATTATATATGAACGGATGCAAAACATGTCAGGGGATCCCACTGCACACACCCTTTACGGCACATTGCTCAAGGCTGCTGGACAGCCTTATGTGGAGATGATTAGGGTATGGATACTTAAGGGACGGCTTTTCGATCCATATGAAGAGCTCTTGGTGAAGGAGAGCAAGTTTATCAATCGCGGGATATTAGAGATGGATTACACCGATGAATATTGGGAGCGGCGATATACGGTACGTACTGCAACAATTCATGGGGGTTCTTTCGTTATATATCCATTATTAGCTGCGAGATGGCTCAACTTTGTCTGCACCGTCTAAACGACAGCAGGCTGGAGTTCCTCAGCCGAGGTCTGTTGGCGGGAGGCTGCCTGGAGGTGCATGTGTACCACCTCTGCTGGAGGCATGGAAGCACAAGATATTGTTGGCCGGAAAATACCTGAATGTGATCAGAGAGTGCGGGATCGAGGTCAACCAGGAGCAGAGCGAGACGCAGGATGAGAGCATGACAATTGGAGATGAGAAGTACATTGACCTGTCCTGTGTTATATCCCATTAACAATCCGCAGATTCTGCAAGTTCCTGGAGGAAGCCTACTCGCACGCCAATCGTACTCTGCTGCAGTTACTCTTGAAGGATCAACAGCTTATCCCCCGGCTGCGATCCTTGAAGCGCTACTTCTTCCTCTCCCAATCGTCCTTCCTCACCCATTTGCTCGACCTTTCATCAACGGAGCTAAGGAAAGCATCACGGTCTGCATCCATTGTCAAATTGCAGAGCCTTCTTGATCTGGCACTCAATACTGACGCGCACGGGGAGGATCAACTGTACAGGGAGGATGTTAAGGTGACGATGGCGGAAAGCGGATTGTACGAGTTCCTCCTAAAGGTTGTCAGCGTCAGTGGAGTCATCGGAACAGAGGAGGGGGAGCATGAGGGTGGTCATGGCCACGAAGAACCCCCAAAGAAAGAAAAAGAAAAGGAGGATAAGAAGTCTATGCTTGGTAATTGCTAATTCGCGGTTCTACTGCATATTCTAACAGAAATTTCAGCTATTGATGCTCTAACCTTGGATTACACTGTCAAATTTCCACTGTCCCTGGTGATCTCACGGAAGACAATACTTCGCTATCAACTCCTGTTCCGCTTCCTGCTCCACTTGAAACACGTCGAACAAGCCCTCTCTGCCATGTGGATAGAGCAGAAGACTCCCCCCTGGCGGATGAAGGTCACCAACCACCCAGAATTCGAGCGGTGGAGACTGCGGGTCTGTCTGCTTCGAGCACGGATGCTTTCCTTCGTGCAGCAGATTCTGGTGTTTGTAACATTTGAGGTCCTCGAGCCGAATTGGCGGGCCCTGGAGGTGAAATTGACCAAAGTAACAACAGTGGACCAGTTATTGCGGGATCATGTTGATTTCCTGGACACATGCCTGAAGGAGTGTATGCTGACCAGCTCGAAATTGTTGAGAGTGCGTTCTTCATGGTCGTAGTCTTGGGCCGTTATTCAACCCCCTCCCGAATTTTACAGGCTTATTCAAGATTAATCGTGACATGTTCCACTTTTGCATTGTACACAGCTTCCTTCACCAAATCAGCCAACCAGGCAATTACAGCAGCAGACGCCCCGGGGGGCGATCAAGCGATGAACAAGCGGTGGGATTTCTTGGGGAAATTTGAGACAAACTTTAATCATTGGTGCGTTTACCACATTCATCAAAGCGGTTGGAACAATCTAATATTGTTCGGCGCGTGTAGGTTCCAGGTAAATTGATCTGCTGTGATAACTCGTGTTGTTGGAGTTGACGCCATCCTCAAGGTTCACCTGGATTGTGTCCAATTTTATGCATCAAGCGAGAACGTCTCACTCCTGCCATTGGTGGTGAGGTTAAACAGCGTTAAGGCTGCGTCGTGACACACCACTAAGGTCTACAATACCGCGAGCGCCCGGTTTATATTGAGAGATCTAAACATGCCCTACGAAGTGAACACACCCAAAACACACGGGGAGGTCACCGAGAGGCGCTTCATATTATACTTATTAAAATATGCCCCAAGAATATAGCTCTGAATAAGCCACCTCGAGTTTTCCATACTCCGAGTATTATTTTTAGCCACTCGTACCTTGTTGCGTTTGTGGACACAATAATGGACTCTGAAATGTTGGAACCGGCACCTACATCCCCTCCCCCGTCCCGAATACAGCCTCGGGCACTTTCCTCAAAGCAGGAACGCAAACTTCTGGACTTTCTGGACGAACGATTCCTATCTCTCACACGTGGGTACAAGAAACGGTTCGTCCGCTTTCATCTCAGGTTCATCCGTAATTTTTTATCTACACGGTATCCCAACAGATCCGACCCGACGACCCATCTCCCCACACTGCCGACCTATCTCCGAGCCGCGCAGCAAATTCTCGTCTTGGTACTCCAAATTCCCCCAATCGACCCCTCAACTTCGCTGCGCACCGCATTGCTGCTGAGACTCACCAATGATGTTCTTAATTCGATACCCGGGTACCCACCCGATGCCGAGTTGCTCCCAGTAGTTCTGGACTGGCTGGATGATCTAGACCAGGCCTGGGTTGCTGTGCTGCAGGGGCAGGTCTGGGATCCTCATCAAGGAGCTGGGATCGACCTTCAAGTGGAGGTAGAGTCCGGGGCCCGCTCCTCCATGGTGAGTGTGACGGAGAGCACCCGGTTGCGGAGTTTGCTCGTAGGGGGCGTCGCGGCACTGGAGGAATGGGTCAGTGGTAAGCGTAGCGCAGACAGCGAAGATGTGGAGGATATGTTGGGCAAGCTCGGCGTGCAGGATGGATTCGACGAGCTTTTCTCAAGGACTCTGGATGAGCTGGGTGGGCTTGCTGGGGGTATCGTCGTGGAGCCGATGAGTGTTGTCGAGTAGCGGGAAACAACAGTAAGAAAGTAATTACACTGACAGCTGATCACTTCGTTGATTGTTCTACACCAAATTTAGGATAAAATTTTGTACATTTGTATGGGCCAGATTATCATTATTGGTTTTTTTAGTTTCTCTGGTGTTTCAACTCATAACCCCAGTACTAGCAAGCTCACTAAAACGGCGGATATCCTATTGTTCAAAACTCGACGCGGCTGGCAAACATGGTGCTACCGCTGATTTCTGAATCACGCAGTCTCTCAACCGTATCTGGCGAATGTGAAAAGATGATGAATGACTTGATACTGACAATTTTTCATTCACGGCCCCCCAGCTGCAGTCTACTCATGTACTCGGCCGAGTCCCCCGCCGTTTGGCAAATGATCGAGCCGTGCAAGACAACTGGACTTCCATATTTGGCCGTCAGCCACCTCCGTCGAATATAAATACCTCACCACCCGCCTCTAGTTCAGCATCCCAATTTTCCCTCCTACCATCATCATCCCCCATTTTTCTCCCACCTGAAAACGCACCCTCCCATTATCCACACCGCCCTTCAAGTTCACAATGCCAGTCCCTCCACCAACGGCCCCTTGGTCTCCCCCCAAGCGTTGTTGGATAGGATATTGAAACACGCCGGTGTGCTCATGGATCATGAAGCGTTGGGGTCTGATAATACCCCCACATGGAGGGCCGTCAATATAAAGTTGGGGTCGCCACGCCCACGGAACCGAGCCAAGCCCACACTACACCACCTCACCACCACGGCTCACAACCGCCAACCCATCGCCCCAGTACGGGTGGTGGATGTGCACCGGCAACGGACTTGTCTCGTCGCAAGACAAACCACACCACCGGTAAGTTGTTCAACCGCAATCGCAATATAATATTAACATGGCAATAGTATTTTTTCACCAGCCCCAAAGCACCATGTACTCCCTCTTACCTTCCGCGATGAATCGCTCGGCGAAGAATGCTAGTCCCTATTGGCTCGCGTCGAGCTGATCCGCAATAAATTCCAAGTCCGCGTTGAGCAAATCCGTGTTGACCTGCATCCCTCCGACTGATCTGTTGAGCCTTGCTCCGGATTGTACATTATCATGATTCCCGGTATACCCCGATGCCCCCGCGTCACCCACGCTCCTTTGCACGACACTCCTTTGCAACCACACTCGTTTACCCTCTCATCCCGAGAGGTGGGTCGACACGGAATAAGTCCGTGGACGCCCCGTTTAGATACCCATGATATATCCATCATCATACATAACCTGCCCCCCCATTTATATATACCACTATCAAATCAAGGCCATGGAATTCTTACACCGTCATGTCTTGCCAATCTAAAGTATCATTAACTGGAAGTTTCAAGTTTTGTAGATTCAACTTGAAGTTCCCCCGGTCGGTGTGGGATTTCTGAGTCCCTTCTGGGCATTATCAGACGCTAGCATCTCGCAACTGCCTAAACCTTCATATTAACCTGGTCGAGCTCAACACCCAAACTTGAAGCCTATGCCAACATAAAATACCGGATGGAAGCCACGCATTTCACGTTGAGCACTGGGGCCTTGATTCCCCGCGTCGGTGTTGGGTAGGTGCTAATCGATAATCCCCCACACTGCTTCGATATCGACAATCAAACTTAGGTGTTGGATGGGGCGAGCAGGTGAAGGGCCGCACGTCGTCGAGATGGTGAAAAAGGCGCTTCGAATTGGCTATCGGCACGTCGATACTGTAACTAATCTCTTGTCTACACTTGGTGCAAAGTGTTCTCGAGTTGATATGGTTATAGGCGCAGAATTACGGTATGCCAGTGCCAGTCTATTCAAGTCCAACTACGCATGTCATGTTGTCCAGGAAATGAAGAGTCTGTTGGCATCGCCATCCGACAATCGGGAGTCCCGAGGCAGGAGATATTTCTCACCACAAAGCTGACGTTGGACATCGTTTCCCTTTCCGGAACCTCACGTTTACCAGCGCGATAGGAGCGAAGATCATGGTCGCGTTGCCGAGGCAATGGATCAGAGCCTTGAAAAGCTTGGTGTCACATACGTCGACTTGTATTTGATGCATTGGCCTCAAGCTGTATCTGATACAGGTAGCTCAGACCGATTCTACCCACCCTAGCTTCACTCATCTGCCTCGAAAGGGGAAACACGACCTCCCGAGATGAGCCCCACTATCGCGGAAACATGGAGAAGTATGGAACAACTCATGCAAGCAGGTCAATGAAATCGCCATACCGCCCGGCCTGTTTCCACGTATTCATCTTGCTTGCAGGGAAAACAAGAGCAATTGGCGTCTCCAACTTTAGCATCAAATTGCTCAAAACACTGCTAGAGCATGCCGAAATCCCCCCCTCAGTCAACCAGGTCGAGCTTCACCCATGCCTTCCACAGCACGCTTTGCTTCAATTTTGTCACTCGAAAGGAATCTTACTCGTCGCGTACACGCCGCTGGGCAAGAGCAAGGATGTTTTGACTGCGGATGAAGATGTGGCCAGAATTGCTGTCAGAGAGGAAATTACACCCGCGCAAGTGCTCCTTAGCTGGGGTGTCCAACGGGGCACTTGTGTCATTCCCAAAAGCATGAGCGAAGATCGGCTTGTCGTTAACCTACAGGTAATTTTTACCGTCGGGAAGTTATATGTGACGGCTCATAGCTGGCATACATGATAGCTGCGTCCGCTGAAGGAAGAAGACATGAAAGATCTTGATAATCTGCACCGAAAACCGGGAAAGCATAGGAGCATGTGTGGATTTCATTCCTCCGCGCTTGGCGGGTCGTGTTTTGGTTGGACATATGACCAACTCGGCTGGGATATGACAGTGGGCGGGATTGTCCCACAGAATTTTGGGTGATGATTTCCTTTCCTTTATCTCAATAAGTACGAGAAAGTAGTGCTATCACAATGATGGTGAGAAAAAGATTAGATAAGATATATAACAACACTTGACAATCAAGGTCTTGGGGCGCAACGTTGACCCGAACACAATTGACGGTCGCCAAAGCAGCCGTGATATTGTGCCCGTACGCATTCCACCCATACCTGAGCAGAGTGTGCCCACAATAATTCATAGACCACTCCGAGTCGGACCCGTCAATCCAGAAACAGTGAGGATAGCACCACCATGTCGGCTGACAAGAAACCCACAATCCTCGAAACGATATATGCACAACGCGCCCGGGATGTAGAAGTAGCAAGGAACACTCCAGGGAAGACGCTGGAAGACATAAAAACCTCCCTCGACATGCACCTTGCCCCTCCGCTCATCTCGTTCGCTGATCGCCTCAAAATCAATCCCTCGACTGGCCCATCGGGGTCCAATTCGTCTCCCTCACTGATGGCTGAGATAAAGCGCGCGAGCCCGTCGAAAGGGCCGATTGCCATGTCCACTAACGCCGCGTCCCAGGCTTATGCCTATGCGCTCGCGGGCGCCTCCGTTATATCCGTACTCACCGAGCCA
>QGOG01001441.1:0-41106 GCA_003313185.1 Collybia sp. MG36
AACGTTGAAGGGGGCGATGAAGGGGTTTAAGAAGAGAAGTAAAGATTAGTGTTTATTACATTAAAGTCGTCGATACTATCATCTTGGGGCAAAGAGAAGAGCCAGAAACGCAATTTTCAGCGCTCTGGGAGGTTTTGGCACTTTTTGGTAGCTAGCTCTGTGGTCCGGACAAAATCTTGGCCCAGCTCAAACAGCATGGTCCTATCCGGACAAAAATCGCCGGGAGGGGCCAAAATCTGTCCGGACATCAACCCCAAAATCTCAAAATTTCGGGACCACGCCTCTGACCCAATTATCGGGGGTCCTATGGTAATCAACAGGCGCGGAATTGAGCTTCAGGCTCGAGTGAACGGGGCTCGGCTTGCTAGCGGAAAAGAATTATTCTGCACATGAAAAAATAACTAACCCGAGGCATCAACGTTCAACCTTCCCCCCAGGAACAGATGGCGGTAATGGAAACTTGGTACTAACAATAATCGGAAATTTCTCGATTTAATTGAAAGCAGATAAGAAGGCTAATTGGGAATACGGATGGATATATAAACTGATCATGGCATGACAAAAAGGTCGTAAGTGTAGCGATGCGTGGGTCCATCCATGAGAAAATACTGGCATTCAGACGATGACACATTTGGGACGTTTGACCTTCACAACTGGTGGTTCAAGTGCTGCAACGATGGCCTAAACGAGGTTTAGATACATGATTGGGAGAAACGCATAGCAACTTGCCTCATCAAAAACGTTCTTCAGGCCCTTCTGTGTCAGTGCAGAGCACTCCACATACTTGACTGCGCCCAGCTCCCGTGCTAACCTCTCACCTTGCTCGTTGGTGACGGGCCGCTGTTTCTGCCGTGCCAATTTCTCAATCACCTGGGAATCATCTCTCAGATCGATCTGGGTCCCAACGATCAGACACGGAACACCAGGACAGTGGTGGTGCACTTCAGGGAACCACTTTTCCTTGACGTTCTCGAAGGAGGCCGGGGAAGTTACACTGAAGCAGACGAGGAAAACATCGGTCTGCGGGTACGACAGAGGGCGAAGACGGTCATAATCCTCCTGACCTGGATATACCTGAATTATGGGCCGCGGAGATAAAAGAAACACCATGAACATACCGGCCGTATCAAAAAGCCCCAATGTATAGGGGTCCTCACCGATCATCACAGTGACTGCATAGTTGTCGAACACCTACGGGAGGAAGCGATAAGGTCGATTGGAAGAAAAGGAAGTTACAGTCACTTACAGTCGGGACGTATTCACTCGGGAATTTATTAGTGGTATACGAGATCAGAAGACAGGTCTGGAGCCCGGTCCTCCGTTAGGCCTTGGCGGTTGAATTGGGTAATGAATACGCACTTTTCCGACCGCACCATCTCCTACTACTACACATTTGATAGTTTGCATCCTGCTGGGGCTCCGCTGATACTGTCGTAGTTGGAGTTTGTTCGGCTGAGACCAACGATAAGCATGCAATCCAGAGGCAGCCTCATATTAGCGGCTGTATGGTCGCCTTGTGCTAGCCTGCAGGCAGCAGATTGTCGTGGCAACGAGGCCCCATGGCTGTGCGGATATACCCAAGCGAAAAGAGGCTGCATGGCCAGGTAGAATGACTTACGTTCTGCTACTCAACGAATGAAAACGGGAACTTTGGGGCAGGCGGCACGAAACAGATTTTTGAACACACTACTCAATCGTCCCAAAGTAGATCAGTGGGTTCCAAGATATAGCAAAGAGCTATTTCTAACGAGTCAGGTATCCTCGAAGAAAGCTGTCTGAAGATGAAACACGGACCTCGCTCAAAGAACTGCTGCGGGGCGTCACTACGGGGTGAAGGGCGGTGTCGAGTTGACTGTCACTGACGGTCTAAAGAGGCTGGTTGCAATGACCTGATCACTGTAAAGGAGCACGTCCCTGTCGTGGCGCGGACCAAATAACGACAAACTCTGGTTCACGTTTCAACTTCCCAACCATCAAATGTCCGGACAAGGCTAATGGGGAAACTTTAAATTTTAGGCTCAATGAATTCATCACTAGGCAGCCGTCGTTGGCTAATGCAGAAGGAAATAACCAATACATAGAACTCATGCAAATAAGTTAGGTATGGTAATTAACAAATGGTTAGGAGCCATTATATTTCATGCGTTTGGGGCCTTCACCCTCAGCCGCTACCGTAGTCGTGAGCATGACCATTAAAAAGGTTTTGACCCAAAGACTTACATTGAGTTTGAGGCGCAGCGGCAGGCTGCAACCACCAAGCAAGATGTCCCCTTTTCGTCCCGGTGATTAGGTAGCCATCTCTATTCGTCAGGCCATCGTAACTCTGGAACATTGATAAGTAACATTGTTATTGTCTGGGGGATGTTTAACCCACAGCGATAGATAGTATCTGGTCGCCTATGAAGGATACGGTTCAGACAGACAAATTGGGGCTGGGCTAACGAGGCATACCATCATCATGTTCCAGGGCATAAACAATGTTGCCCTTCTTCCTATCCCACACTAGTGCACATCCATCCACGCACCCAAATAAAACTGCCTCCCCCCGCGTCGCGAAAACGGCCCCAAAGGTGCTATTGAAGCGGGTTTCAGCGTCCTTGCAGGCATAGGATTGCTCGACGGATCCCTTCCGATTAGCCTGTCGAATACCAACCAGCCGAGCAGCACGGCCCTCCTGTCCGATGAGGGCGTGTGATCCATTCGGGGTAATATCAATTGAGGTGCTGGTCGTTCGGTCAGGGCTGGCTATGGGACATAGGATGGACACGACGATACGAACATTCTGGAAAGCAGGAAAGCGAAGGCGCGCAATGTACCATTCGGTATTTCCGTATACCATCTGTAACATAATTGTAGCAGTGAAATGGAGGAAAGGTGTGCAGTCTTACAATACCCCATCTTTCGTGCCTCCCAGCAATGCCGTCCCATCCTCAACAAATTTTATCGCGGTGACATTTTGCCTTAGAATTGAACGCTGTGCCTGCCATGTCCCTATCGGTGCTGGAATTAGTACAGGATATGAATTGAGCCAGGACACGCTACCTTTTAACCAAACCCAAACTTTGACGCCGAAACGCGGGAAGGACACTGCAATGTGATCCCGCATATATGCCAAACATATAGCATCATCCCCTGCCTGGCGTTTATTTCCAGTGTCAAGGACCTTGGTCCATTGCCATTGGTTCTGACCCTAAGCCAATGAAGGTATGTCATCAGATGCAGCGTGGAATGTTTGAACATACAGTCTTGGTCCATTTGCTGATGATACCGTCTTCGCCGAGAGATATAACAGCTGTGTCTCCCTCCATCCACCTGACGCAAACAACGGTGGCATTGTGCGACAGTCTTGCGATTTCAGTTCGACTGCGGCTGTTCCAGATGCGAACGGTACGATCACCGCCTAGGGGCCTATTTAGAGACTAAGGGTCAATAGAAATAGCACATACAAGCAATCGCAAAATATCCTCCATCAATGCTGAACGCTATGTTATTGATGGCTAAATCACCATCACCCTTGAGATCGAGAGAGAAAAAACTATCAACAGTTGGCCAGTTGAAGGTCCGCTTCTTGCGAGGCAGAGTTTCGTTATGGGAGAGATCAGGTGTGGGTGGTCGTTCGCGTTTGACTCCTCGAGAGACAGCTGGACTAGTCGGCAACGGATGGGCGATCGGTGGAGCTAAAAGATGCTATCAAGACATAGTTATGAGCCTTTGAATGTACACACCTCTGGAGTCCGGTGGTGGTGCTGGATTCTTGGTCGTACTGGTGCTAGAGGGAAATTGTTTGGAGTCATCTCCCTCATCTTGGGCGTCTGGGCTTTTCCGATTTTCCCATAATCCGCAGAGGGCGGAGTGTTGACTTCGTCCCCAACGTCGACCAGAAGATGCTGATAGTTGACCATCGGCAGAGAATTCGCAAGTGCACTCGGTCGAACGTTCAGCATAGCGCGGGTTACGGTTACCCGTAGTTGCATCTTTATTGGCCTTACCGGGTGCGCGGCCCACAGCGGATTTGGAGGAGCGGCCATTGTTCGATTTCTGGGGTCCTTCTACGCCATCTGCACTTGAGCGTGAACAGGTTTCTATTTGACTACAGGATAAATCTGGCTCAGATGATGAGAGAGATTTCCATTTTGATAGAGGGGGGATTTCAGTGGGGGACCTGGAACAAGACGTGGAGGTCCAAGAGAGGCTGGAGCCAAGACTACGAGTACTATTGGGTACAGGTTGTCCCCGCTCTTCAGCATTGAGTTTGCTTAGGTCGGAATCCGTGCCATTCAACGCCGGTCTTTTCCTGGGACTCGTCTGCATAGAGGGTATAGGAATTCCCTGTTGAGTGGAATCGGAGAAGTGGTGATCACTCCCGAAATCGACACCAGTAACTCCCATGCTCTCCCCAAAGTGAGGATGGCCTAAATGTGAATTTGGACTGGGTTGGGTGGACACTAGAGGGGAGGTCAGTTCGCGACAGAAGTTTGGAACACCTGATGTTACCTGACGAACTGAGAACGGGGGCGGAGGATTCGGTAATCTGGAACGGCGGTACATTGCTTGAGGCCCCGTTCGAAAGATTGTTTTCGGATCGGCTAGATTGAAGTGGCGATAGTGAGCGGCGCGGTATAATGGCGGATAAGCTGGGTGTATCAGACAAAGGCGAATAAAAAGGTGATTGGGAACTGATGGGGGTTGCGGGTGCAATGGAAGGCGTCGACCGGGTTGAGCGTCTTTTTCCACTCTTAATACGCGCCCTGCGAGGCGCCGACTGGATCGATGCGGAGGGGGGTCCTGGCGGCTGTGTAGTTAGATTATTCCAGACCGACCTCTTGTCATCGGCCGGAAAGTCGACCATGGATTGAGCTGCGGGGGAAGGCGACAGAAGTTTTCCGGCAGACTGGGTTGATAGGTGAAGATTGGATACCGGCGACTTTTCTTTCGCTCTTTGACTGAGTGGCAGTAATGACCTAGGCCCAGTTGGCGGGCGAGTCTTGCTACTTGAGGCTAGTGCATTGGAAAAGGTTGATGGTTTGAGATGGTTGAGGGACAATAGAAGTGGAGGATTGGAGTACGTGTGGGCGCTAGCCGCTGAGGTTGAGGTGCGAACGGTTTCCACTGATGTCTATAAAATCAAGAAAATCGCAATAAAACACTGAGACACTGGGCCACATGTAATGGGCACGTACAATCTCCTTCTGTTGGACGCTTGCTATAGTTGAGAGCGTTGAAGCCTCACCATTGAATTGGACCATAAAACCTGCCGAAACAAATGGGTTTTGCAAGGTCCGCGGGGGCGGTGCAGCTGGAGGAGCTGGTTCCAGATCTGATATAAGCTTAGAGTATGATGAGGCCACGTCCGGTGCCCGTGTGGTATCCACAGGCAGCAGCAGAGCTCGTCTTTGAGCGCTTGCCTCGCTACAATTCGTGCGTGGCGGCAAGGAAGGTAGGGAAGAAGGGGTTGTAGAATCAAATTTATGGGCTGATTCTTTCAGCTCAACGGGGGAGAGTTGCATGTCCTGGCCGCCGGAGCTAGATGCAACTGATGATGCTGGTGAGTGTGGGGGCGATGACGGAGGAACGACAGGGGATAATGTGGGAGTTTCTTCGTGTTGAATAGGACTTGGCTCGATGGGGGAGTCAGTTGGGGAGGAGAGCTCCATGGGAGAGAGGCTACGGCGATGGCCTGGTTCCTGTGTTGTTTTCTAGAAGGATTGGGCGATAAAAGCATGAAGACAGACCTGCTCAGTGCTACTAATACAACCGCCCAACCTTCTTGGGGGTGTGGGGGCCCGTGCCAGGGTGAATTGCTCGGCCTGTGTACCCACGGTAATATCTCGTCGAGGTGCTGCTACTTGAGCCGCGGAAGAAACCCGAAGGGGGGGTAAATCAACTTGAATACATTTGGAAAAGCGAGGGATTTCTGCTTGAGAGGAGCTCGAGGCGTACGAGGGCTCAGCCTGTGTTGAAGTTGATGAATAGTTGTGCTCAGTTTGAACCCCAACCGCGCTGTATCTAAGAGGCTCCGCTGTCCAATACGTCAGAATTTTGATGTACATGTGTTCCAGTGAGCTTACATATCAACGGGCTCACCTCCTCGACCTTTTTGGTCCAAGCTCGACGCATTTTTGGTGGAATAGCTTGCCCGATCGGTGGTAAATAGAGATCGTCTTCCTCGGCAACTTGGGTCTCCACTTCCTCATCGGAGGTTGCATCAGAGGCTAGGGCTTCACCCACAAAGATGATGGGCTGTTCTCCAAAACGCCCATCCTCTGAAGCAACCGTCAGCAGTATCTCCTTGCCTGGCTTCACCTCAATCCGCTTCTGTGCGAAGAAGCTAAAACAAACAACATTATCCACTTCACCATTTTCACTTGAATCGTCGGATATTACTACGCGTCGTAAGATAATATGGGGCTTTTGGCTGGAGCCGTGAGGTCGAAAACGAAGCGGCCCTTTTACGCCTAGTATAGAAGTAACTGTGGGTGCATTGGAAGGAGCGGCACCATCCGTGACGCTAGTATCATACATCCAGATCCAGATTCTTTTGTAGAGCCAGTCTGAATCTGAGGGGGAAAGATGGTAGAGGGAGCGAAACACAAGTGCAGTGGTCGGAGTGAGCCGAGCTGAAATGCACTTCAAGTCGGACTCAGAATTTCACAAATAACACGTGATCACTTCAAACCGAGACAGAGACAACTTGCCTTTGGCCACACGCTCGATGAAATCAAGCTGCTAGCTTTACCTGAGGGTGCTGCGACATCTTTCAACACACACCGGACATTATCGATTCTAGTCTTGAAGTTATCCAGCGAAGAACATCACAGCTACTTAAGCAAGTCTCCAACCTCCGGGACACCTCCTGTCCATTTAATACCTGAAAGACTAGCGACCTCCATAGCTATTTGTCTCACGGCGCGGATTTCGTCTCGGGTAGCCCCGCTACGTTGCGCTCCATCAAGATGCCAAGTAATCTGGCGCGGGGTGTCGACAGCTATTAATGCTGCAACAAGGCTGTAAGAGGTTTCTAGAGGGGATAGGATGTCGGTGTGCCCGTAGGTTAGACCATACCCAACGGTCTTTGAAAACCATCCTTCCGGAGTAATGTCTTATCAGCAGAGCGTAACGCAAACCAGTACCAAAGATTTACCCATGTCGGGGTAGATTCTGTCCAATAAACCCTGAGTCTCCTCTGCCGTTTGACCATAGATAGACTGGAAGTAGGTCGCACCCCTCCTCTCATATTCATCGATGGGGGTGCTCGTGTTCCTTGAACGGTGAGCATCGTTGTCACCGACAGCATCACCACGAACTAGTTGTTAGGGCCCACCTGGTGCAGCTCGTGTCGCGGAATTCCACGGGCATGACATCGTGGAGGGCAATGAGGCTGTTGATCACCTGGAGAATCGTGCTGTAGAATTCGGAGGACGGGGGTTTGAGGAGCAATGCGCACCCGTGGGTACCCGCTGGTTAGCCCGGATTTGAACAATGCTTCCCGCATCTTCTTGGCAACCAAGTGTGTTTGCTGTTTCACATCCACAGCGTGGGCAGTCTCGTCCTCTATATCGCGAACCTCGTATTGGAAAATATCTGGAATTGCTTCCGGTTTGTTGGAGGCACTAAAAGCGACTGCTGCAACGAGGTACCATGGGTTACGCGCCAGCGCTGTGAGGTTTCGTTGGTTTCGAATCGAACTTGTGGAAAATGCTTCCCCCCACGGGACGGACCATGATTTGAGCTCACCAGTTTTGTAAGTGCATTCGCCACAGGATATATGGATTTGAGGCGCTGTAAGGGCAACAAGCTTGCCATAGTGCCAGTGAAAAAACATTGACTAGACCGCTCATGGGCCTAGACTTTGATGTTATTTATGTATTGCTGGCATGTGCATGTGAGTACTGGCTTCCTCATTGTTCAATGGAGCTTTCTTGGGGAATTTGGGGTGGTCTGCGATGAACAAGGGCGTTCAACGAGTACATACGTTTACTGCTAATGAATGTACCCGAGGTGCTCCGTGCGGCGTCCACGCCACGACCCATGGACTCCCACCTATTACCAACAGTGGGTGGGTATCAAGGAGAAATCGCCTTGCTCGCAGGGAGGGACAACTTGCCATTCTTGTCGACGCAAACATGAACCAAGAAGTACAATTTATGTCGTCGTATTAACTTGGAACATCGAAATAGTGTCCTAATGCATTCTTTGCTTCGAGATCAGGGTGTGCATGGAAGGACTGGTCACGGGTCTACGCGCGTTCGTTGTCAATGTGGATGCCGCCCGCGCTAGGATTCCTATATTGACTCTGAGGGGACACATAATGAGCATGGGTTGTTATCGGGCGCAAGTCAGGACGCGCTGGGCACACAGTGGCTTGAGTCCGCCGGCCCCCGCCCTGAGTGAGTAATCTAGTCGAGGGGTTTCTGATGGCGTCCTTCAATTTCAGGAACGGGTAGTCCCCGGGTCCAGAGCCAACAAGATATTTGTATGTACAGACAAGAATAGTTGAGCAGACCTTGGAAAGAATGTAATTGTTCGCGCTATATATCCATGGTCAACAATGCAACGACCTCTTCTCTCTCCTCAGCTTCATCGTCGGATACATCTGATGTAATCCCAGCCTCCCCCGGAGTGATTGTATTATTAATATGGCTCGGGAGGCCAGGAGTGGGGAAAGAAGTGGTAGGTTTGGTGGTGGTGATTTTGCAGGTGCATAGCTGAGCCAGACATTTGTTTGACTCTTGATTTTGTAGGATCGACATTGCCCGCTCCGAGGCGACAAAGCGAGCGACGGATGCATTCTGTGATATGATGGGGCCGCAAATAGTAATTTTGTGGACTAGGATGACGATGCCATTTCGTTGCGTGCCACCCTTTTCCACTTCGACTTCCCTACATAACGGAATTTATGAGATCCGATGGGACCCGCGGCAAGGAATGGAACTCACTTGATGGTCAACGTACGACAGCCCGACTGGGAGACCCATTCTGTCAGTTCTGACACCGGATTCTTACGCATAGATGGTGACAAAGCCTCCAGGACATCGGCCATCACAAGCTCAACCACCGCCTCTACCCTGTCATAATCATAGCCACAATCCACAAACACTGCTCCCACAACACTTTCGAACAGGTCGCTAAGTGCTTTCGGGGGACTGTATTTCCACCCCCGATGGACGATCTCCTCGGCCGACATTCCTTCAAGCAGGGGCGTATATCGGGTGACTGCAGACTCCAGCTCGATATTATTGACTAGCATCATTTTATGAAGGCCCAAGTGGTGGACGGCGATGAATGCTAGTGCGGCAGCACATACAGCCTTGGATCGGGGCATAGACAATTGTTCGGAAGTCGCGAGCGGGAATTTCTCGTAGAGGTACTTTACAACAACTATATTCAGGACGGCTTTTTGTTTTCGGGGCATCAGTTTAGATCTTGAAGAATTGTATGAACCTTACCGTCTCCCAAAAATTCCAATCGCTGATATGTTTTTTCACCAGGAGTCGTTGTAAATGAGGGGTGCGTAACTGCCTCGACCAATAGCAGACCGTTGTTGAACTCATAACCAAGACTGTTTTGTAATTTCTTGAATAGCGTGGATGACGCTGAGCGTGAATATGGGCGATATCGCGTCGACCATGGTTCCGGACCCCCAAATGCCATACCAAGCGAATCCCCAGCCCGCAAGGCCATCGGGATTCCACCAGTGAGAAAGCTAGCACCGAGGATAGCCTCCATACAATCCTGGAGGCTTCGGCGGGGATATTGACGATTGACGAATCGTGGAGGATGTGGTTCGTCTCTTGGCTTATCCAAAGATGCTACAGATGTGTACCTCCATCTGGTCCCAGATTGAACTTCGGACGTTAGAAATTGCTCAAGTAGAATATCCTTCGCTCGGGAGAGCAGATGCCGGTTGGAGATGACGCTCGACCGAAGGGTAGATAGCTGTCCCTCATGCCTATATGGATATTTATTCATGAGATGTACGGTTGTGCAGATTCCTAACACAGCGTCCCCCAGCGTTTCCAAGCGCTGGTTGCTGTAGCCAGCACCAGTGCTTGGAAGTGTCAGAGCCTGGACAAGGAGATCGATATCTATGGGTGGCAGGGCAAGCGCCAATCGAATTCGCTGGGCGCGGTAGATATCAGTGAGGCGATGACAAAGCGAGGGTAAAATTTCGAATGCTCGGCGGATGTCCAGAGTCATGTCAATCCAACGACAGCATCCTTGTGGCGCGATATCACCCTGCAACACCGTTGATTCGATCTGGTGGTCAGTGGACGAGTCAAGATTGTAAACACTTGAGGTCGATTTAGGTAACAACAGGCTTTCAACCAGCGGGCCATCGACTGGGACATGTGGCGGTCGCTTCCCCCGTTTTTTTGACGTCCATCTCTGAATGAAAAAGTCATGGTATGTGCTGTATCCATCTTCTCGCGAGCCAACCGTTGGCGTGGACATAGGGTTGAGATCGTGGCGGATCCGTTTTAAAAGGCGAGTTCGCCCTATTTCATTATCATTCATCAGTAACAACGTACCGGTAGCTTCATCGCCGATCCCCGTCCAATCATAGCTTCCGCGAGGCGTGGAGATGAGGGCCTGCATCGCGTTGAAATCAGGTTGCTTATCTTCTGTAATCGGGACAAGAAAAACGCCAGGGTGTTTGAAAGGCCGCGTGGTATTCGTGTACCAAATCCCCAATTTTGTATATTCCTCCAAAGATCGTCGCTGCTCGTCCTCGTCACTCTTCGAAAATGTGAGTAGCTGGGGGCTGGAGGTAGCAACATGAAACCCAAGGCGCCTCATTGATACAGATGGGAGGTCAGTTCCCGTGATGAGGCCAGCGACACAGCGGCCATCGATGAGAACCGGGTGGATCCAGAGGTTCAGGCCAATCACCCACGGGTCGGCAACGGAGGCGTCAACTACGGGCGGGATCTTGCCCACGCCGAAGACCGGGCGCGCGTCCTCTGATTCTTTCCCTTTACTTGGAAGTAGATAATCGTCGAAAACGTCAAGGGCGTGCAGATGTTTCACTGCGAGAAATGCGACCGCGCGTTTGGCCTCTTTCTTGGAGTGCTTCGGAGGCCCAGTAAAGGTGACGTCATCAACGGGTAGGGGTATGCTACTTGGCATGCGCAGAGTAGCCTGGAAATCGCCGGCGTACTGCGGCATGTGCGGAGGTGTAAAAGAGTCGCGTGGAATAAGTGAGCAAAGATGATTTAGAAGCTGGATGGAATTCTCGTAGGACAAAACGGCCCCGGTCGATTTCACAACGTACCGCTCCCTCTCGGCTAGATCGATGGGACTGACCTCGTCTGTTCCGTCATCGCCGTCATTGCCAAAAACTCCTAGTTCGTTCCCGCGGGCTCGATAAACACGTGTCATCTGCGGTTCTCGTTGCTGTAATTGCTTATATCTTTCTATTTCCGTCACATCGTGCTCTTGGATCATAACAATGAAGGTAGATGCTTTATTCCGGGCACGCCCCCGGGATTGAACGTACCCAACCATATGTTGGAGTGAATCAAAGCGTATCACAAAGTCGCATGCCTTTATTTCGTAGGTCCGTTCTGGGCTTGATGAGATGGTCATAAAGAGACACATACCGGAAAGTCAAGGCCCTCTTCAGCTACTGAGGTAGCAATGACTTTAATAGATGTTTTGAGTGCACAGTTGAATATGAGAGCAAGAAACGCACGTAGATTGATAGTTCCATTGCGAAAGTCTTGGAGGGCGTCACGCCCAGAGTCTGTTGCCTTGCATATTGCTATGCCATCTCTACCGAGGCCATGGCCAACGAGGTATGAACAGTTGATGAGCCCTGCCAACTCCGAGATCCGGGGAAGGCATTGCGCCAAACACGCGGCCACCTGGCGTTGTTCCACAAACACAATTCCCTGGAACCCAGGGGAATAATGTTCAAGTAACAACTCAACTAGACACTTGATCTTTGGTGAACACCAATGCAAATCAATCGGAAAAGGAGCTGCTACAAAAAAATCCTGGAACCCAATCAACACATCTGCAACCTCATAAATCTCGGGTGGTGGTGGATCTTTTGTTTGCACAGAAAATGGGAAATCAACGTCCATGGCCATATCGAGGTCATCTAGATGCTCCGATTCCTTCAAAAGCCGGTGGACATGTTGGCTGATCTCGAAAAAAAGGAAAATGGATGCAGAATACGGGCCCAAGTTACCCAGTGTGGCATAATAACGCATCTCGATACCTACCCAAGGGACCTCAAGGCTCTCCCAAAGCGAAGTAGGAAACACCCGGAGACACCTCCAAAGTGATGGCTCTGGGTAATTATAATTCTCTGGGGGAGGGGAATAGTATCGAAGAGCCTAAAATTGTGTTGAGCGTGCTGGTTTCGGAGCCACCCAAGACCCACCTCGATCGCTTTGGGAGCGCAGGTATGCAACTCTTCCACATTTTCGTGAACTCCAATTACTTTTGCGTCAAGGTTGCGCTCTAATTCAGCCAACGATCTTTCGGGATCCTTGGGATTCCAGATAGGCGAGGCGGTCATCCCAAAGATTTTGGGTCGTTGGGAGCTCTGGAAGTATTCCCGCATGATGCTGTTATAGGGGTGATTCTTGCGGGCATGATGACACTCGTCGAAGATCAGCAAGGACACTCGCTCGAAGCTCCAGATGGAGTGGCTCAAGAGGTTTAGACACGTCTGGGCTGATGAGAATCATTAAATGATTTTTTGGCATTGATTCATCCATCATGACACACCAGTCATGACGAAAACATCGACCTCATGGAACCGCTTGCTCCAGGTGTCTCTCTCAGTGAGATCAACATCCAAGACTCCATGAAGTTTCATGACACGCAAAGGGGTATTTTGCGCGATAAATTTTGCCTGCTGCTCTACCAGAGCCACTTTGGGGGCAAGGAAAATAATGGATTTCTTCTCCGATTCAGGCTTGGAAGCAATCCATTTGATAAGTAACAAGCTGATCAACGTTTTTCCAGAACCTGTTTGCAGTGCCGCGACGATATTTGCTGATCAGTTGGCTAAGGTCAGTCCGTAGATAAGAAATGAGCGATATACTGATTCCGAACCTGACTGAGCCTTTACAAAGACCTCTTCTTGATATCGGCGGGGTATTTGAGCCTCAGTATCGTCCATGGGTCGCGTTGGAAAGAGAAGTTCGCCAACGAAAGCATAGCGCGGGCTGACCACACAGAAGATGTGATAAATTAGCTTTCTTTGGTACGGATATGGATGTGTGACCGCCTAGGACTGTCATACGTAATCGCCATAAATAGTAACGTCAGTGCTTTGGCTTGGACCCAGCGAGGTTGTTCATGGCCATGTCTGTCCTCACCCCCTTGGTACAAGTTTTCCAATATTCTCTAACACCAATTGCCCCATTCACCTGGTTTGGACTCGGGATCAGTACTCTCGATGTTGTAGCCGCCTTCCGTCTCTGCATCATCCTTAGACAGATCAAGGATGGTTTGTATCAGCGACACGTCGCCACGAAGGGCCGTCAGTCTGTCGAGGGCGCTTCATTTGTCAAGAATCTTTCCACCACTCTGACGGTAGTGTATGGGGGTGAAGCCGTGACAGGTGGGTGGCTTGCCACGAATTCAATAGCGCTCTCATTCCGTTCTTTCCACATAGGTCCGTTTCTGGGGTTGCCCCCCTCATTCATGCTCTCCGGAGTTATTCCAGCACTCTATACTGGTGTGCAAGCAATTGTTGATACACTACCGAGCGTCCCGGAGCCCTCCGCCCAATTGGAAATACCACTCGCAATCGTGGACGGGTTTACACGTGCCTACTTGCTCTGCAATCTGATCCCGCCCTCTGTAACCACGAATGCTTCTCCATTGATCGCTTCATCTCCCTGGACACTTCTGCTTACATCGCTGGTAGGACTTCTTCAATCCACCTGAAGGCAACACTAACAACACTATATTCCCAGATTACCGCCAACGGTGGATTCTTTTTGACCAATCTGTTTTCTTTCTTAAACCCGACCCCTCTCACCGTACAAACACCCCCAGAGCTGCAAGCGTATGGATGGACAACCGCGGACTTGTGGTGTGCACCTCTGGCCACAGGACTCTATGCCTTCCTTACGCATGCTCAACCCTTTTGGGGCGATGCCCATTCGCTTATCGCCGCGCTATTGGGTGAGGCACATAATGGGAAAGAAATTGAAGCGGTTGATCCAGAAACTGCCCGCGCCGTCTGCGCGCTCTTACTCTCAACCATATTTTTGGGTAGAACCGCGAAGAATTTCGGATTGTGGAAGAAACCAGTTGGTGTTCCAGCGACTGGTAGGTGTACTCATCCGATCCGGATAATTAATCTCATTCTTGACGAAGGGAACAAGACCAAGACCCAGTGAGGTCCAGGGTAATGTAATGAACGGGGACGCCCTAGGTCTCGACGATATAGCCACGTATCTTACGTTCAAGGTCACAATGAATACCGTTAGTAATGACTAAATTGGCATCATGCCTTCTTATGACTCCCATGGCACGAGAGCTCGGTGGTCCCGCTTCATTACTGTCACCTTGTACATCCCAACCATGCCTTGTTTTTGGAACCATTGTAGAATGGCATGTTTCCCCTGCTTGTGGTAGGCCACTAACACGAACCTTAGCTGCTTGAGTTCGCGAAAGTGGGGACCAGCAAGAATGTTGATTAGATCTTCCCAAGCACTCCGCGTACCGAAATCGGAACCATCTGGGATCATCTCCAAAATGATGGCCTCGATAGATATGGAACTCGTGCGGGTAAGGAAGCTTTGGGCCATGGTCAAAACATCGTCAGGAGTGCGCCCCGTGAAGAAAACAGTTCTGAGGCTAGGATAATCGGAGGGATTCACTGGGCACGAGGCATGCATAAGCTGACCCAGACATAGCTTTCAGGTTGGGACGTACTTTTGGGCAAGGAATGCTGGCCGATGCTGAGAGAGAATAGTGAGGACGCCAACGAACGATAAGTGTCAGCGGCGAAGGTGGCACGCATATCATCGTAAACAGGTAGATGCAGGTACCGAAGCTGGGCATTCGGGTGCTGATATTTAATAATCCACTGTGTTATGGATATAGCAGACACGCTCAGGAATAGGGAGTGGAGTTTGGGAAAAGCATCGTTCTTCAAACGAATATCAGTTCTGAGGTCTTGAAACCAAACGGTTTCGATGACCATCTGCCGTAATTCGGAGAGGTCTGCGACCGCAGTCAGGAATTTCGCAAGTGAGTCAACTGAAACAGTATCCAGTGAGACTTTGGTGAGCGTATGAGAGTAACGGCCTATCCAAGGGGTAGAAGCACGCATCTGTAGGGTCAAGGTCCGAAGTTCGATATATTCCAACAATGGAAGGTTGAAGTAGTATGCTGAACCAATTTGGAATGCGGCGGAAGTGTTATCCAAGCCTGATATCCCAGACAACACAAGCCCGCGGACGTGTGAGGAGGCAAGAAAGGCCTTTGGAGAGTCGACATTCTCGAAGAATTCCCGGATGTTATCAGGCTTCAGAAAAATCTTGCTAAGCAAATGGTACCGACTCCGTGGCAACCAGGACGAGCAAACCAAGCTGCATGCATTGAGCGTTAGCCAGTCGTTGTGCAGGAAATCAATAACTCGATCAGCGAGTTCCACAGGAAACCGATCTGTTACGTGTTGAGGGAGGGAGTGTAGCCGACGCTTCGCGTTCCGGCGCGGGTGCAGAATAATGTATTTCCCCCTCGAATGTTCAATCGCATCTGTTGGGGACATCTTTGCTAGTTGAATGGGAGGCGAATTCTTGGATGGAACCAGTAATGTGGTACAGCCTGAGTCCGTCAGTGTAGCACCACTTAAATCGACATTTCCAACTATTAGAATGATGCTTACAAGTTATATAACGGTCAGTGTTCGAGGAGCTAGTTGAACGTTGAACGTTGAGTACTGAGTGCTGAGTGCCCAGCGCTGCTGAATACTCAGTACTCAGCACTCAGCACTCAGCATAGGCGTTGTTCTCAGGTTGTCAAGTTCGGGCCTGGGTCCGGCGTGATCGGCCCGGGATCAAAGCCAAGGATCTCACTGAACCACTGGTGCATTGACGTGCAGCAAATTATTAGTATGGATGAAGGCTCCCGTTGGCGAAAGCGGTGTCTGTCTCTCCTTACCACCGTTGCTCATGGGTCATCACCATTCATCACCACATTTCTTCTCATCCATCTAGCGGCGCCAGCATTGGCGAATGTCGGCGGGTCCTCTCTTTCCTCCCAAACCCTCGTAAGTTTTCCTCCTGCTCTCAGTGGTGAAAGGCCCCATAAACCTGTCATGAGTGGGGTTGATGAGATTCTGATAAACCTTGCTTAGATTCTGGGAAGAGAATACTACCAAACCAATTTTGGGGAAAAGTACCTCGTCCTAGGCCCAATCGCCCTCCATGGGCTTTCTGCAATCGCGAAACGGCTTATATCCCCGTCCGGGGCACCACCACGGCCTTTGCTCGGGTCGTTAAGCGTCACAGGTTACGCGACACTGCTGTGTTTCTTGCCCGTCCATTTCTTGACGCACCGGCTTTACCCCACAATTCCAGACATGCCTATTTCTTCCATAGGGCCTTCTGAGCTTGACTTTGAATTTGTCAAGGTCGGTCTAGAGACGTGGCCTTATAGGAGCTGGTTTTTGTATGGTGGACTACTAAGCCTGATAGCCCTTCATGCGACGGATGGGACAGCCCTTTTGTGGAATACTTGGTTGAGGGATATGGCATTCTGGGGAAAGGGAAGTAGGAGGTGGCGACTCTCTCTTGTTTTTGCCACATGCGTGGTTCCCGTACTTGCGGGGGTCTATTCCTTATCCAGAGAACCTCTGATGGTGTTCAAATCGACAGCCTCAAGGTTTCATGCAGTGTACACAGAATCGTTTGTATATCGCATCTAATACTAAGGACATGATATAAGTTTGCATAAATGTCGTTATGTCGTCAGGTCATGTCGCTAATGGCGTGATCGCATGCTCATAGTTCTCATCGTCGGGACTGTTCAAATGTTAGCAACAACAGATTGAGGTTGAGAAGGGTACATACACATCATCAACCCCTTGATATCCTTCACCCTCGAATGCTCAACCGACTTGCGCATCAGGACCACACGAATGGATGCCCAAACCAGTAATGTCACGCCAGCCGCGCAAGGAATAAGCCAATACAGGGGCGATAGGTGAACCGACCCTCCGAAAACGACGCGAAGAGGAGGGGTATAAATTATGAACATGCCTAGGCATGCACCAGCCAAAATTCCGCCAAAGTTCCACTTATTCCCGATTATACGCCTCCCGAACGGATAAGAGAATCTAGCCTTCACCGCGAAGACCTTCGGGAAATATCAATCAAAGGAGCTCAGGCATGAAGATGACTCCACAAACATTAAAGCATTGAACTATGAATACTGAAAGGTATACTGACACAAGGAAGTCAGTCACATCCCAAGGTAAGTTGACCAAGGCGAGCGTACCTATTGATTGGGCTTGTGCGAGCGCATCGACTTGCCCTTCTGCGTTTATCAATTTTCCACGGCCGTTTAAGAAATCGGGACTTGAGGACGTGAAATAGACTGGAGGGACATTATGAATACAGGAAGCCTTGATAATGAAATGTGAATCACCTCCAGCGCGCTGTGCTCGCCGGAGCTCCGCTGGTGAAAAACCATTCTTGAAAAATACAACGAAATATGCCACAAGGCTGTCGAAAAAGATATCAGCGTGAGGGGCACGGCGGGAATATGCATGCTTACGCTCCCAAAACCTCAATTATCCCAGCTTCAAGGTATGCGTAACTGAGGAGTTGATTGTCGACAAGGGTTTCCCCCTGGGAAGGTTCTAGCGCATCCTCCCAAAAGTCCCGGGAAAAAATTGCTGTAACCTTGGAAAAGAGGGTGGACATGCGGCTGGGGGCGATGGGCTTTTGGGTTTCAAAATCGCGAGCCAAAGTCTTGGTGCGGCGGAGAGCCCGTCTCTTGAGTGCCATAATCGAATGTTGGTTGACTGGCATGGGATTCATCTGAGATTTGTATTATTTTCCTGTATGAACCTGCTTACCAGGTTTGCGGGGGCTCATGCGCATCAAACCATCAGCGGTCTCTGGCTCGTCCCACGCGAAGGAAAGCTACAATTCTTGGTGAGCCAGACCTCGTGCAATTTTGCGTGGCACTTACGGCTACACATAACTCAAAGCCAAGATCTAGACTCATTAGAACGCACTTTGCTGAATTCGTCTCTGGGTTTACATACCAATGACTAAGATAAGGATCGCTGAGAGTGGTAAAGGGATGGGCAGGACAACATCTGAGGGTCCGTGAATTAAGAGGCAAACTATGGCATGAGAAAGGGCACGCACAGAGAAGCTGGGGGATAACCTCAGGTGTACTGTGTGAGAGAGTATATCTGCGGAATTAGAGGTGAGGGCCAAAGGGGTATAATTCATGACAGGATTTACTGTATAGATCGCTTCAGGTTTACGAAGATTTGACGACCTTCGGCAACTCCCTCTGTCCTTGTGTTCGTAACGGAAGCACAAAAGAGCCAAGACATGACACTCACTAACAGTCGAAGCAAAATTATCATCTAGGGTACACAGATAAAGGTGTCAACACGATTATTGGTGCCGATAGTGGATTTCATACCGAGTAGGATCATATTGGCTGCTTCTTTTGAGACATCAGAGCCGGATATATTCATAGCTATTCCAAGATCCGCCTAGGGATGCGGATCGTGAGATTCATCAGGAGGAATGCTGTTGGGCTCGGACCTTTTTCAATGCAGGAGAGTCATTGACGCCATCGCCCGTTCTGGTTTGGGGCTCAGAGGGATTACCAGAAATGAGGTGGTAACTCACACTCCGACAATGTGGCCCAAGGCTTGTGCACGTTGGACTAGTAATTTAATGAGGAACGCCGCGGGCCATATAGACGATACACGTACCAATCTCCAGCTTATGTTTTGGGGACGTTCGGGCAAAAACGATTTCCTGTTTGCTGAATACTGGCAAGAGATTAACATTAACTTGAAACGTAGTGAATGAAACATGACGTACTTTGATCCCATTGCCATCCCTGGAGACTGTCGATATCATCGCCATGCACCACTACAGCACTGAATTCGTCCTCATAGATATCCTCGACGGGGCGGCCAGTTTTTGCGCTTAGGGTCTCTCGTGTGTCGCCAAGGATGAGGTTAATCTTTCTCGAAATAGCCTCCGCTGTTTTTGGATGATCGCCTGCAAAAATGATGAATTGTAAGCATGCTGTGCAAAATAGTAGTTCTACTGACCTGTTACCATCATGACCTTGATGCCAGCGAGTCGCAGAGTACCAATGGCCTCGCGCACACCGTGCTTCGGAGGGTCCTCTAGCGAGACCAAACCAACAAAACAATAGTCACTCTCAGGATATTCCTTCCTGGTGAAAGCATGGTCGGCGGGGTATTCTTTCTCTGGAAGTAAGGCTTGGGCACAGGCAATCACCCGGTGCCCCCTCGAAGCCATATACTGTTGAATATCTTAGCCAGGCATTCGTGAAAAAATGGTGCAAGTAAAGACTGACGTTGTAAGCCTCGTTATAAGCCTTTTGAAAGTTATCTGTGATTGGTTCAGGTACACCATCCTTTAGGTATGTTGAGCATTTCGCGATAACCCGTTCAGGTGCTCCTTTAATGTAAGATGTTAGAACACCGGTGGAATGCTGTTTGTTGATCTAAGCTAAGGTGAGAAAGACATATTTCAATGCGGCTAAGTGAGACGAACGATGACCAATGCCCATTTGTTTGTCGAATTGAATGGAACTGATATCCCGTCAGGCTGTGTGCAAGAATGGGGAAAAAATTTACCTTCAAAGACCTTTGCATGGGCC
Organism: Collybia sp. MG36; assembly: GCA_003313185.1. Classification (NCBI taxonomy): domain Eukaryota; kingdom Fungi; phylum Basidiomycota; class Agaricomycetes; order Agaricales; family Clitocybaceae; genus Collybia; species Collybia sp. MG36. The sequence goes on from QGOG01001441.1 coordinate 19,867, forward strand.
GCTATATGTGTATCATAATCCGAACCCAAGTATTGCCCAGCAAAACGCGTCAACCCCGTCTCTGTTGCGTCTCCAAGGATATTCCTTTGGGTAAATGGGATGTCGGTGCTGTCGAATTTTACCCTGGAGTTCAACGCTGCAATGTCAACTATTTCCTTCATCCCTGGAGCATCGAGAGAGAATTTTGCTGTATCCTCGTCATCGTTATTTGACTGTAGATGAATGAGACTTCAATTAGAGGATAGGAGGGGGCAGAGACATGCCTGAAATGCTGAATACATCTTGTTACCGCTCCAAATGTTAGTTACCTGGGACATTTCTCGGTCTTGGTAAAGGTAAAGTGAGTGCATTGGAACACATACGGTCATCTGATTTCTTGTGAGTGTCCCCGTCTTGTCAGTCGCCAATAGCGTCAGCTTAGACCGGGATCAGTGTATATTTATGGATAGATGGTTGAAATTACCGAGCCTAAGCATTGGTGAGTTGTCTGTATCGGGGTAGGATCGAAGACGCACCTAAAGTCTCGACGCCTTGTAAATCCTTTACCAAGACGTTCTGCTTTGCCATTCTCTTTGCTGCAATAGAGAGAAGTAATGTAACAACCGAGGGGAGTCCTTCAGGGACGAAGGCAACAAGAATTGATACCGCAAAAGTGACCGTGTGCGATGCTTGTCCTTTGTACGCAGTAGTGATGCCGACCACGAAAAACACGACGGCAAATAACACAGCGATGCAAGAGACTTTCAGCACAAATCGCCCTCTGAATAGATCGGATTAATCGGATAAGATTAAGGGAAATCTTTCACATACATCTCCTTTGCGAGGGGACTTTCGTTTCCCGTCTCGGCTCCAGTTAAACTTGCAATTTGACCTGGGTATATGGTAAGCTGTTTTTCCGCCTCGACGAACTTCAAGTAATTACCAATGAATGTATGATCACCAGTGCGGATGACGACTATAATCGAGATCAGGAACGTTCGGTATGGTTCTATCTGACACCTACCACCCCACCCCTCGCCATTTACAACGAGGGTAGAATTGAAGACCTGCGAGACAATTAGGTTTGTAGGAAAGGAATGAATTCGATGTACCAAGTTTTCAGCTTCAACTGGCCGGGATGGCGACCCAGCGGGGAGAGGTAATCGTTCTTGTGGTTCCGATTCTCCGGTTAAACTGCTGTTATCCATCTTGAGATCTGTCGATGAGAAGATGACAAGGTCTGCCGGCGTCTTATCACCCGACCGCTATGTACATGCAATGTCAGAAAAACCTGATTAGATATGTCACCAAATTACCCACAAGCAGGACAACATCTCCTTTTACGAGTTCTGCGGCCGGGATAGATGTGATAGTTCCTGCTCTGACGACCCGGCATGACGGCGGTATCATAGCAAGGAACGAGGCCAAAATAGCCTCAGATTTTTGAATCTGGTAGAAATCGATCGTAGCATTAATGAACGCAACTAAAATTAGGATGCCACCCAGGTAGGTGTTCGGGAAATTGCCCTAAGATCATGAATCAATTTTAGATTTGAAGCTTGAGAGGACCGGTGTTGTAAAACCTTAAAATCGATACCAAGGAGTACATATTCCAAAATGCCTGCGACAATCAAGAGGATGTTGAACATGGTTAACAGACGTTCGAGAAACTAGATCGAGAATGTCACTGGGCTCGCAAAGTGTCCTAGGCAGGATGATCTAACCTTTCTAAGGGCAGACTTTCTTTCAGTCGGAGTGAGCACATTTTGGCCATCGCGGAGAATCCGAGCAGTAGCTTCGTCTGCTGTGAGTCCATGCGATCGACCGGGATCTTTGGTATCAAAGGAAGTCCCAAGCGCTTCTTCGAGTTTACCAAATGGGAGTTGGTGCTCATGAATATCAACATTAGTGGAACCATTAGTCGGGCCTGCAGCCTTTTTGGCCTTTTCGCCCTCAAGATGTTCATAGCCCGCAGCGGCAAGATCGATCTCTTCCTGTGTCATTGTCCGATTCATCTCTACACCCTTGAGACGCATTCCCCCGGTTTGGGTGGCCCCTTCGTGTGGAAAGGCGACGGCACGAGTAGCGTATGTCTCTCCATCAGTCGCGAGAAGGTTGTCATCTGGGGGAGTAGCCTTTTCGGAGACAAAATCAGACATGTGGTAAACCAGGTAGGGGGAGGGAAGAATGAGTGTTTTTTGCTAGAGCGTAGGCTATGTATAAAATATAGCGAGGAGGTGGCTGGGTTGGAAATAATCCGAAATGTCTTCTTCACCGAAAGTCCCATATGCAGGGTTCCAACATATGGGGTGTGTTGCGACAACATGCGTCGTGTGATTGGACGGATGTGTCCTACCGGTGGCGCACGCAAACAAAGTCGCAAACGACAGCGAACGGCCAAAAAACCTCAGCGGGTCTGAGTTCAGGTGCGGCACGTGAGAGTTGATGGTCCTTTGTCTCTATTTTTAGCTTATCTTTCAAAAGGCCCACCTTGGAACCGTTGATATGAAATGATTTTTTTGAAATGTGCGAATTTGATGATTTCATTCCTGTCGGGAGGGCGCGATGTCGGGGTGGAGGGCCTAGGAGACATCTGACCCTCATAACCCGGAAATTAAATCCACGACGATTAGGGTATATCTCTACCGACATCAGGGCTTCCGGGAACAGCCTGACAGGACAGAAGAAGTTCTTTCGTGGTGGGCAAGCACATGGCAAGTGGGCAGATATATTCAGCTGGTTCAGCTGGCAATAGCTGCCATCCTGGAGAATCGGAGCATGGGAATTTTGGTCTTGATAACGACGGGCGGCGGATTAGCCGTAAATATAGACGTATCTAGCGCCAATCAGATATTCCAGTTGGTAAACACCATAAAGAACGCAGACCATGGAAATCCCAATGCGCACTTGGCTGCACCTAGCGAGCTAGACCGTATTGTGAATCATCGACATGCATGGCATTTCCAAGACGGGATTTTCATCGGGCTAGACTCGAGAGCTCGAGTCGCAATTTGCCACTTGATTATTGAATCTTGGCATGATGGGATGCGGGCTTGAGCATGATAGCAACCAATGTTGAACACTGAAGACAGTGCTGAGCTTGAGTTTCATGACGAAAACAGCCACCACCATGCTTGGGACCCTATATTTCCGCAAATGGTTACATAAAGGAGCGGCACTTGTCAAGTGAGGAAACCGAGCAGAACACAGGTTCAAATACTTTTCCGGCCCCAAACAGTGCAAGTCTAGTGGTTCATGTCGGCTTGAGCATTCCATACAGGTATACGGTTGGCAAGACGTACATACCACAAAGGACACTCTCCCGACCGCCCTCACTATGTTCAGGAGACTTTGGTATCCACTGTTCTCACTCTTCCTTGTTATCCTCGTCAGGGCGCAGACCTGCGACAATTATGGTCTAAAGAATGATTCGAGCTCCGGTTGCGCTTGTCCACCAGGCTTCGGCGGTACCACATGTTCACAACCAGCATGTGGTGGTACCATCTTCCAAGGCACTCAGCGTCCATTGACGCCAATCACCAATGGCTCGGCCAACATGACTTCGGCTGGATGTTCCTGTGATGATGGATGGAGAGGAGTTGGGTGTAATGTTTGCCAATCTCCATCTGCCTGTCAAGTAGGCTTCACGAAGGCCGGTCTGTCCGTATCAGATTCATCCTCACAAAACCACACACTCGTTTGTAATACTGCCCCTCGAGTCTGGGCCGCCAGTCATATGAGTTGTCAAGTGAATGTGAGGCTCGCCAATGCCACCCACTGATTTGTGATATATTGTCCTTCTAGAACCCCACACTTCAGGCACTCTATCCTCTGGCATCAACTCTCAATATCCTTCGCACTTTGCAACCTTCCCTCACACTTGCGCCGAACGTCACCTCCTTTGGAAGCGCTGGTTCCATTCAAGCTCAGCTTATATATGCTGGCGTCGAACAATTCTACTGTCAGGCAGATTCATGTACTCAGAATCTGGGCGCAAACGACAACGGCCAAGTAGATTGGAGTTGCCAGAATCTCCACTGTATTTGCAAGCCTGGGACCGCCTTTTGTGGCGGTGTTCCCATGAGCAATTTGACTGGGGCGATCAATGGGCTTGGAGGCACACTCGATATTAATTGCGGACAGTTAAATACTTCAACCAGCACTGCTCCGTGCAGCTTCAAACAAGCGACATTACAGGCCCTGTTTGGATCCTCGGGCCTTGGGTTGGACGGCTGCATGTTCGGAGAATGTGTTCAGCAGGGTGTCATCGATGCAGGTGGAAATGTCACAAACACGACGGTTGCTGCGCCTAGTGGCAAGCAACTCAGCGGGGGCGTCATCGCTGGTCTAGCTACCGTTGGCGGACTCATGCTCATCGCCCTCGCATTATTATTCTGGGGTTTCGCGAGCCAGCGGGCGGCTCGGCGTGCAAATGCTGACGAACTTGGGGCGCATAAAGTCACAGTTGAATGGAACGATATTACATATTATATCCCAGGCGGGACGAGGCGCTCATGGCTAATGAGTAGAAGGGCGTCTGAGTCACCAAATGACGACAAAATTATACTTGATACCATCAGTGGACGGGTCGCCCCAGGCGAAATGATGGCAATTCTCGGCCCGAGTGGTAAGTTTTAGTGTTTGCCTCGAGCTTTGATGTCTCAAATAATTACAGGGGCGGGAAAAACGACGCTGATTGATATCCTCGCGGGCAACAACAAATCTGGGGTGACCACAGGCCACGTCGGCTGGCGCTCGGATGATGATGGGAAATATACGCCACGGATTGGTTTTGTTTCACAAGATGACGTCCTTCCTCCCACTCTGACAGTTTTCGAGGCGCTCTTATTCGCAGCTCGGTTGCGGCTTCCGGAATATGTCACAGATGTCGAGAAGCAGGAACGAGTGAACGAATTGCTTGAGAAACTTGCCATCACGCATATTAGAAATTCACGGATTGGTGCCAAGAATGGTCAGGCAAGAGGAATCAGTGGTGGTGAAATGCGCAGGGTTAGCATTGGACTCGAGCTGATTGCCAAACCGGACGTTTTAATCCTTGATGAGCCAACATCAGGTCTGCCCTTTCTGATGGCCTTCATATCCGAATGCAATGTAGACTAACCTGGTGATTCGAAGGGCTGGATTCGGTCTCGGCATCGCGAATTGCTCAAGTCTTGCATGCAATCGCGCATGACCCAATAAACCCAGTTCCTGTGATAGCTTCCATTCACCAGCCAAGGCAAGTCTGCTCAGACCCTGGTCTTATTGTACTTCTTAACTCTTGGCTTGTGTAGTTCCCAACTGTATCAAAAGTTTGACACCGTCCTGCTTCTCGCACACGGACGCCCACACTTTTCAGGTTCATTTGCGCCCGCAGATTACTTTTCGAACAAGGAATCAAGCGGCGTTCCGAAGTATCAAAAGGGCTATAATGTTGCTGATTACCTCCTTGAAATCGCAAGCGACCCGCCTGTCTCGTTGTTCTCATTTAGCGCGTCGCCCCTAGGAGCCCCTGTCGGCGTGTTTACTCAAAGAACTTCCAATGCATCTGAGAAGGAGAATGTTTCGGAGAAGGAGCTTTTACCGTCTGGGCAGACGCACTCCCACTCCGGCCCGTCCGGAGATGTCCCCAGACAAAGAACTGCAATCCTTTCTCCTCAGGTCGCGTGCGCGGCCACTTCCTTGACCCAGATACAGATATTATCTGGCAGGGAATGGAAAATTCTACGAAGGTACCAATGCCCTATCCATTAGGTATTCATCTGTGCTTATCCGGCCACAAGGGACAAAACCCTGTTCTTTACACATGTAGCTGTTGCGTCCGTCTTGGGCGTATTTTGCGGTACGTCCAAATCTACCATCATTTGTGCACACGTTATATATTTTTGGTGCTAGGTGGACTCTATTTCCACACCGATCTTTCAATCGCAGGATTCCAATCCCGAGTCGGGTGCTTGTTCTTCCTTGCACGTTCTCCTGCCCACTATATCCCTCATAATGCTGAATCAACATCCGTTTAGGGTGCCCTTATTGCATTTTCTTCTCTCAGCGCTCTGTACAACATTGTCGAGATTCGCCCATTGTTTTTACGCGAGCGATCATGCCGCTATTACAGGTAATCCCAATATAACCCACAGCCAGCAGGTGTAGCTCAACATCGGTCTTATAGCCCAACCACCTGGCTCGTCTCCCGTTTCATATTCGATGTTCTGCCTCTCCGGATAATCCCAACCATTATCGTTTCTACAATGTGAGTTTTGCAATACCACGCATTATCAACCCACATAATATCACCAGAACCTACTGGATGGCTGGTCTCGCCCCCGAAGCTGCCAACTACTTCAAATTCCTGTTTATTCTTGTCCTCTATACGCTTGTCATGACCGTATTTGTGGGTCCCTCCCCCGCTAGTCCTTGATACGAATCTCACTCTTATTTAGAATTTCCTCCTGGGAGCCTTATTCCAGAATGGAGGCGTCGCCATCCTTCTCTCTGCTCTTTCTGGACTCTATCAAATGACCTTTGCCGGCTTCTTCGTCCATCTAGGTTCTATACCGCCCGTTTTGAGGTGGCTCCAGTGGCTGTGCCCGCTCAAATTTACTCTAGAAGCCTTATCGGTGAATGAAGTCAGCTCTGGGCTCATGATCGTGGATACACTCCAAGGCGTTCCCGTCAACGTCTCCGCGAGTTTGATCATGAATACTGTAAGCACCTTGGGGTTGTCAAGTGATTATCACTGTTGACCATGTGCCTAGCTATTTGGATTCGGGACAAACAACTACTACCGCGATGTTCTGGTGCTATTCGCGTATATTGCAGGATTCGCCGTGGGAGTTATTGGGGTCGTATGGCTGCGGGTCAAGGAAAGGCGCTGAGTTTATTTCGCATATTATGATACCCCGCTAGACACTATTCATTGAACACTTCTTATTCTGTACATTCGATTTGTAACCCGTGGAAATATAACTAAAGGTCCCATTGCATCAATAAGTATTACAAGCCCGCAGCAAAGTCCGAGGAACTCGATTGCTATTTAGGTGCTAGTGCAGATGTGAGTTACCACCCCCTAGTCTGATCGTGTTGGATTCACCTGTCCATCATCATCACAAACCGCAAACGGAAGCATTGACCTGCACCGCAGCTGCATCAACCCGCCCAAATTGCACCGCCTGGTTGTTGGTGAGCTCATTCATAGCCGACAGTGCAATATTGAACCCCGGAGAAGCGACGTCGATAGCCAAGATGCTGATGCTCTTGGCTACCCCCGACGAGTTCGTGAACGTGAGTGTCCAGCATGTCCCGCAATTGGGCGAATTGAACCCGGTGACAGCTACCGCACCGCCGATGTGGGCGAAATGCGGGAGGCTGCCGAATGTGGTGAAACCGCGAGTGAGGAGTCCGTTGGCACCATTAGAGCATGCGACGGTGGCAAGCGACTGGCCTGCATTGTCGTACGTGGGGTCGAATGAGATTGAAACAGCCGCGGCGAGGGGCAAGAGCGATGCGAGGGATGCGATAAACTTCATGATGATGATTTTTGAGACGGCTAATTGTCTTGCTGAAAATCAAACCTTGGAGGGTTTTTATCCCCCAGACGCCGACCCAGCACATCCTGCATTTAGCCAAAAAGGACCAGGCCACAGCTGCATAGTATGAGATATATTATGGTCAGCTGGCTCATTGTTGGAGCGAATTCTGGTAGGATATCGAAGGGTTCTGGGGCATGGAATATCAAGGAATTGTCGAAGCCGACATCGGCTGATGGTTCGAAGCTTTCCTCGGTGATGTAGATTGGAGTTGTGCGACGACCCTCAGGCTCACAGCGCTCGCCGTGGCCATAAACAGGATATACATCGGCGGCCTAGCTGTAAAGGGTGCGAGAATAATTCCCTCCACGGCCTAAATTGACCATGCTGCATGATTGTGGTGCATAGAATGGCCTGGGACTGGACTGGGACCGAAGTTTATAACCCAAGTGCTCCCATGGCATAAAGTTGTTGGGCTCGAACTAAAATAAGCTACGAAGAAGTAAGCACAGGTGACGAGGCACTGGACATTAAGTCCGTTCCAAAGCTGCTTAGCTTGATGGGATCAGCTAGTGGATTGATCATCTTGGATCATGCGCCCCATTTCCGTCATATCTTGGGAACATAGTGCAGAGCCAGGTGTAGTGTTTGTTACGATGGGGTCATGGGATGATTCTGGCTGTCACTTTGAGCAGATGTCGGGAGGACACTAGAATAACCCCAAAATCTTATTTGACCTCTTGCAGCGACTGATGCGCCAGCTCCAGCGCTCTTGGATTTACTTTGACCGCAAAGTTGACATTGAAAATTTATTTCATACATGCAATACCTTTGCAGCGCTGAAATATCACGTATCCCCGACTTTCAACGCGTAAGAGTCCTAAGCATGTAGTAATACTACAATTCAAACTGGGGCGCCTAGTATGGTTATGAGTTGCTGCTTGAATCTAGTGGTGTGAATTTACCTATTGATAACATCACAACCCGCAAACGGAGGCAGCCACCTGGGTCGCGTTGGCGTCGATCCGCCCCAGATGCACGGCATGCCCACCAGTAAGCTCATCCATAGCAGCCATTGCAAGGTTGAACCCGGGAGAAGCATGATCGATAGCAAGAACATTGATTCTCCTCGTCACCCCATGGCTTGTGTATGTGATATTCCAGCATGTCCCACAGTTGGCCGAATCGTACCCCTCAACAACTTCAGCGCCACCTATTCTCGGAAACTTCGGAAGGCTGCCGAATGTGGTGAATCCACGGGCGAGGAGCCCGTTGTATCCGTCGGAGCACGAGACGGTGGAGAGCGACTGGCCTGCGTTATCATACAGGGTGTCGTATGAGACCGAAATGGCGGAGATAAGAGGCGGGAGAGAGAGACTGAGAGACGCGATCGCTGCGATGAATTTCATGGTAGAAACTGTTGAATAGAGTGGATTGTCTTGTTGAGGGCTAATCGCAATCGTGCGGGGGGGTTTTTATCCTCCAACTTCGGTTTGGTTCGTCCCATGTACCATGTATGACCGGTCTGGAAGCGCATGAGAGTAGCATGGCGGGAAGATACAGCCGTGTTGAACCGTTCAGTTGGCTGGTTTAGTTCAGGTACCCAATGAATGGTGGAGCGTAGGGATGGATATTAAGTACTAGTGATTGTGTCGAAGCTACCCTCGGTTACGAGGCCAGTCGTATAAGCACCCTTCTGGAGTGATTTCAAACAAGGTGGTATATGGCATTGGCAGGCTGTGAAGTTGAATGGCGCGTCTGCTGCGGCCCGAACTAACGTAGGGGTGAAATCAGCGAATATTTGGGGTTCTAGTCGAAACGTTGAAACGTTATGAATTTCAAGTCTCGAGTGATGGATGGTATACGATAGGCCAGACGAAGGTCATGATGATGCCCAGATTGGCTTCCAACATTCCAGCGCGTCGCGTGGATTTCAGCTTCTCACAGTAACAACCGCAAATAATGTCCTAAACAGGCAATTCGATCTATGGCTTCTTCACTGCGGACCGCTCGCGTTTACACAACACCTGGAGACGCTGTTGCATGATCACATCTCTACTGCCTCGATCACAGTGTTTTAGATCAGTACATGATACCAGATATCTGAATCGAGCTATTGGTAAAGATTTCAGGGTTGCTATTGAGTACCAGATACGTATTTCGTGCGTCCACTTTTGAGAGTAGTAGGAACAACTTGAAGCTACGCGCCCAATGATGATGAGTGTTTCAAATCCTTGGCACTGCCCACCGAACACTTGATTTTAATCCAAACTCGGGCACCCAGCAGAGATGTGAGCTGCTGCCCCGAGCTGGGAGTGATGAACTCGCCCATTGATTTTTAGAGGAGAGCATCGGGCCTCGGGAAGCAAGGACAGGTTCACGAGCCGGACACTGAGTTCATTTCCAATGTCGCCTAATAACTCGCGCAGGGCAGCTCCCCCGCAATTGATGCCATTCGTCAAACCACATTCTGAGTCACGCTAATTGGTGGGTAAGGACAGCTGATGTGGATGGCGCCAGCCGCATATATCAGGCGAGGGTTGTGGGGAGGGGCGAACGAGGGCCGCGGTGTTGGAGGCACTCTTAGTGCAGTGCGCTGTGGTCGCAGGAGCTGTGGGTGATGCTCCAGAACTCGAGGAAGGGGGATCGCGAGGCATGGCGCGGGGTGGGGCCCACGGGTGGTACTATGAGTAGCTTGAGGAGACGACAAGTCCAGTAGGAGGGGCATACCCAACAATTTCCAGTCAGGACGGTGACAATGGATATATGATGTCCGTCATCTTGCCTTATGCTGACGCCCCTGGGATGGTGGAGGAACCTACCTTTTACTTTTCATTCCGCCATGTGCACCTTTGTTTCCGCTCATGCGGCTATGACCGGCTCGACTGCATGAGTATTCACTGCGCCAAAACCAAATGGGTCGAACGCAGCTACAATATTGTTCCCCCAAGCCTAAATCATCGACACCTCCAGAGCCAACGAATGTCAAATATGCTTTGGCTGTAGGGTAAGCGTCAAAAAGCTTGAAGATCCATTTTTCTACATGCGGTACATTCGCAAATCCTGTTCATAACTAAATGTTCAAGTGTTATAGCTCCGTGACAATGTCCATTGAATCGGATAATAACTCAAACTCTAGAATCTGGTATAGGTATAAGCTGATGCTTGATCTGGTAGTGTTGAATTTACCTGATAATCACACAACCAGCCCGCAAACGGATGAAGCCACCCGAATTCCATTTGCAGCAATCCGCCCCAATTGCAGCGCCTGCCCACCAGTGAGGTCATTCATGGCAGCCTCTGCAATGTTGAACCCAACAGGGGTACGATCCATAACTATTATCGTGATGTTCCTCGTCACCCCGTCGATCGTGGCTGTGAGCTGCCAGCATGTACCACAGTTGACTGAGTTGAATCCCTCGACAATCTCAGCGGCGCCGATGTGGGGAAAACCCGGGAGGCCGCCGTATGTGGTGAAGCCACGCCCGGGGTTCCCGTCCGGGCACGCGCCGCTGGAGAGTAGTCCGTTTGGGTTATCGTACACGAGATCATATGTGACGGAATTGGCAAAGATGAATGGCAGGAAGGCGATGCTGAGAGCTGCGAGGGATGCAATGAACTTCATAGTAGTGTTGTTTGAGTGGGCTGGATTAGCGAGTTTCCCTCGCGGGCTTTAGACTTTTATCCTCCAAATTTTATTTTGATCCATCCCACGGAGAAAGGCTGAACGTGCATGAGAGTCGCACGATGGGGAGATACAACCGTATTGAATAACACTTTGGTCTGAGAGCTTTTTTAGTGAAGACACGCGGGTCCTAGTCAATGCATAGTGGAGCGCAGGTGACGGAAGCATCAAACGTATACTGGCTGCCATCCAATCGCCCCCAGACCTACCGCGTGGTGTACATCAGCAAAACCAGGTAGTGAAGCTGAATCTGTTTCCTTGACGGCCTGAGCAGACCGAAACCGCGGAGTGGAATCAGCACATTTTATGAACGAGGATGCAATAGCACGTCGATGATGGGTCACAGGTGGCGTTCGGTGACGTTCAAGTCGCCGCAGCAGACAAGCGCAAACAATGGCCCCAATGCTTGCCATTCAAGTCGACCGCTTGCCCACATTCGGTTTACCGATCGACCAGCGTTTTTCTACACAATAATAGCCTAAACAAGGTCTAATGGGTATTATCACTCAAGTGTCCATTGAATTGATAATAACTCCCGGCATCTGGTAAGATATGAGTTGCCGCTTCGAGCTAGTAGTGTTGAACTTGCCTGATGATCAATTACATCACACTACCAACCCACAGACGGATGCAGCCATTTGCACCGCAGTTGCGTCAATCAACCCTAACTGCACTGCCTGACCGCCAGTGAGGTCGTTCATAGCTGCCTCTGCGATGTTGAACCCCACAGAGGCACCGTCCATAACCAGTATAGTGATATTCCTTGTCACCCCACCCGTCGTGGCTGTGAGCTGCCAGCATGTACCGCAGCCGGGTGCATTGAATCGGTCAACAACCGAAGCGCCGCCAATGTGGGGGAAACCTGGGAGACCGCCGTATGTGGTGAACCCACGCCCGGGGCCCCCGTCTGTGCACGCGCCGTCGGTGAGCAATCCATTTGGGTTGTCGTACACGGGGTCATATGTGACGGTAATGGCGGAGATGAGAGGCAGGAGGGCGATGCTGAGAGATGCGAGGGCTGTGACGAACTTCATGGTGGTAGTGGTTTCTGAATAGACTGGGCTGTCTCGTTGTAATTCAACTGAACCGCGCAGGGCCCGGGCTTTTATCCTCTAGAAATTCATTTGATCCGTCCTATGCAGAAATGCGAAACTAGTCTGGGAAGTGCATGAGAGTCGCACGATGGGGAGATGCGACCGTATTAAATGACACTTTGGTCGGTCGGCTAGCTTTTTGGGGAAGTTACGCGGGTAAAAGAAGCATCAATGGACTGGCAAGTAGCAGGCAATCCGAAGCCAGTGCTAGTCGCCATACAATGCCGTCGGACCTACCGCGCGTCAAGTGATCGAAAAACGGGTGTTATACATCAGCGCTGTGGAGCTGAATAGCCCTTCTTGACGGCCTGAGTTGACCGGAACCGCGTGGGCGTGGGGTAGCGGTCAAGCTCACCAGTGGCACTAGCACCGATTTCAACTTCAAACAATTACAAGCACATCCACACATGCACGGCCAATAGAGCTGAAACCGAGCAAATACCTTCAACTTTCCGGGTGACCATTATTCTGGTAGCGGCAATAAGTTGCTAAAAAGCGCCATGTCGCTCTACAAACTGCTGTCATTGAATACCAAGTATTTTGTACATCCAAATTTTAGAGCACAAGAATACAACTACACGTCCGATTGTGGTAAGTAATGGGAGTCCGTAAAACTGTCCATTAAAGTTGAACTCTGGCACCTAGCAAGGACATGAGTTGTTGTTCTGAGATCCAGCACTGATATATTCACCCATCACAAGCCGCACACGGAGGAGGCAACTTGGGTTGCAGTTGCGTCAATCCGCCCCAATTGCACCGCTTGCCCGCCAGTGAGGTCGTTCATAGCAGCCTCTGCAATGTTGAATCCAGGAGACGCATGATCAATAGCGAGGACATTGACGCTCCTCGTCACCCCGCCCGTTGTGAATGTGAGCTTCCAGCACGTCCCACAGTTGACTGAATTGAACGCCTCGACGGCCACAGCGCCGCCAATGTGCGGGAAACCAGGGAGTTGGCCGAATGTAGGGAAGCGACTGAGGAGCCCGTTGGACCCGTCAGAGCATGAGACGGTGGCGAGGGACCCGCCTGCATTGTCGTACACGGGGTCAAATGAGACCGAAACGGCAGAGACGAGGGGTAAGAGGGAGATGCTGAGGGATGCGAGGGCTGCGATGAACTTCATGGTAGTGGCTGCTGAATAGACTGGGTTGTCTGGTTGAGGGTTAGTCGTAGTCGTACGGGGGGCTTTTATCCTCCAGGCTCGACTGGATCCGAGCCAAACAGAAATGCTGGACTAGTCGGGAAGTAGACCAGAATCGCACGACGGGGAGATGGAACCGCGTCGAAACACTTCGGCCAGTGAATATCTTTTTTTGGGCAAGCTACAGGAAGTAGTCTGGGGGTGGGACACGGGACATCAAGGAATAGTGTGTCGAAGCCGAGCAACATCACCGCTTGGTAATTCGAAGCCGCTCTTGATTGTGCCGCCGGCCATTTAATCGCCCCTCAGGCCTGCAGCGCCCCAGGAATTCACAGACCCAATGCTGTCACTACATCGGTGTAGCAGGCTGTGAATGGGTATATGAATAGCATTTCATAGCGGCCTGGATTACCCATTCTGCACGTAGATTGGGAGAGCTTGGTAGTCTGAGACCGGAGCTTGTGGTTAGAGTGGGTCGGTGGTGCGGAATCCAGAAACAGACTTCGGGAAGCAAGGACAGGTGACGAACTGGACACTAAGTCCGTTCCAGAGTTGCCTAATAGGTCCGAGTGATCAGAAAGTCATGCTCACATATCATGTGTTTGGGCGTCATCTGCCGGAAATTATATGCACACGCACTTAGCCCGAGCCCCCGTAAATCTCATGTCATTGCTCTAGCCAATTAATCATTAGTACAATGGAATTCGACTTCCCATTCAAAGTGCATCGAAATTGATATGGTGTGATGCCCTCCTGCGCTCTAATTCATCCTCTCTCTACGTAACGATGTGAGTGCATGCCGAGGATGCGATATTTAGACGAACCTTCTCATTGAGATGTAAGACGAATACGATGACCGCCAATAATATTGTCCCAACAATCACAGTCAAAGTAACCCAAGGAATCCACTCCCCGGGTCTGAGAAAGAGCTGGCGTTTCCATATATCCCCGTCTTTGGCGGAGGGCAGTATCACGACCTTGGAGTTCGGGATGACACCCTCCATGTTGATGAAATGTTGGTTTGCGTGTATTGTGGAACCAACAAACAGATTTTCAATGTAATTATTCGTCCTGCCGAGACCAAAAAAGGAGTACGGCGTTTGCAGTGCATGGTACGATGTTTGAGGGAGCTGACCAACTACGGAAGGTAAATGAACTATTTGCACACATCCGAGCGACTCCCAGACTTACCTTGGGCAGCGGAACGATGTCCAGATGTGTCTAAAACAGTGTACTTGAACGATGCCCCGGAATAGCTGACGCCGAAGGGCTGGGACAATTGGTCAAATTATGCTGAGAAGAGGTCAGTAGGCGCCTTACATGATACTCGGATCCGTTGCCGCCGTGGCAAAGACCATTGTCGCAAGCTCCGTTGAGCACTAGGAAAGGAGGAATTGCGAATCAGCTGATGCTTTGAGGAAGCTGAATGTTCGAGATTACCTATGGCTTTCAGAAAGAAGGCATCATAGTAGAAATTGTTTTGCACAAAAAGAATGTTCTTCGAACCCGCCTTGCCACTTCTCTGTACCATGATATCCAAGGTTCCCTACGGAGGCAGTGAGTGAATTGAAGGCATCAGATAATAGAAGACCAACATCTTCATCCATGTCCAGGAACGTGACCCCCCGCGCATCCTTGATTGTGTCCAGAAGTTCTGCCCCCTTCCTTGCTACCTTCCACGCTCTTCGACCTGGCACGCACCCAACCGAATCTCCACTCCCACATGGAACAGAGAACACAAGCTTTGGCGTATGATCGCCACGGGAAACGAGGATGAGTATGAAATCAGGAAAGCCATCAAGATTCGCATCACCCAATTTGAGTGGTACTGGGAGCGGTGGATTATATGTTGTATCAAAGACTAGCAGAGAGGGAGTAGGGACATCTGGGAAGAGCGCGGATAGCGGTAACGTAATGAGGGCCTGTCGGGATGGTAAGTCAGGTAAGTCTAATACTGTTGCAAAACGAAGCTTACATCGTTCCCAGCTCTTTGGCTCAAATCAAACTTGAAATTAGGATCAGCTGTGCAAAGGGCTTCAGGAGGTCTGCAGGTCCTGACGCCTTTGTGAACGCCGGAATCCGTCGACGATGAACACAATTTCAATTGCTGGTTGAAGGCAACGTTGACAGAACAATCCGATCCAATACCGGTGGAAGAATCAACTCGCGCACACGTAGGGAAGACCATGTCGATTGTTCCATCGCGATCTGGCTCAATGGTTAGGTCCGGCCAAGCTCTGTGGTAGCCTCTTACCTATGTCAGCGAAAGATATGGATTGTGTGCCCGGCGGCAACGATCCTTCCTGTGCGAGTGAAAAGCCATCGGCCTTGTTGTTCACCCATATTTGGAATGATTTCTGACCGCGCCCGTCGTCGCAGACGAGAAAAAGATCTTCCCAGAGGGTTAATGCGGGTCACGGAGACAAATGATCTATCCACTTACCGGCGAGGCAATCCCCATCAAAATCGATAACCGCATTGCTATGCTCACTGGCAAGTGTGCACTGACGTCCACTGAAATTGGGAGAAATGCTAAGAAAGGGAAATAATTATCGATACATGTCAGAGGGAGGGAGTATTTACGTCTCGAACAGAGGAGAGTCCACCTCTGATGCATTCCATACATTCTGCCATGTTCGCAGGGGGGATTGGGAGTTACTCGCCGACGAGGGCGTCATTCCCAGTAAATCAATCTTCATGTCCCCATTAACATCAATGGGT
This sequence comes from Collybia sp. MG36, assembly GCA_003313185.1. NCBI lineage: Eukaryota > Fungi > Basidiomycota > Agaricomycetes > Agaricales > Clitocybaceae > Collybia > Collybia sp. MG36. Next base: position 36,013 of record QGOG01001441.1, read on the forward strand.
ACAGGTTGCGGAAGTGCAGAAGGGGGGAGGGACATGGGATGGCTGGTGTCTACGATTGTGGTTCACCTCCAGCCAGACGTAGAGTGTAAGGAGCGCGTACCGAAACCGCCGGTTGGCAGGCCGGGATAGAGAAAGATATCTATCTGGCCATTTGTCTGGCTTCGACTCATAACTAAGATATCCAGTTTGCCGTTGTGTGTGAAATCTCCGGGCACGACATTATAAACAATATTTGAATGGCGGAACGAATCAGACATCTCGTATGCGAAATCGACTGGGTTTCCTTAGGTCTTAGGCCGGACACCAAGGTGTGATAGACTAACCGTGACTCCACAGATATACTGAAAATGTTCTCTGGTCATCGCTGAGCCACAACACATCTAGACTTTACCCATATCATGAAGAAGGCAACTTGGCTAGGAGAAGAAGACGCACAATTGATCCCCATTGAAATCACCCAGCGCAACAACCCGCCCGTCACCGTTCAAACCCCTAGTCCCTGCATCAAGCAGGGAATTGCCAGTAAATCGCTTGGGCGGGAAGGGCCATATAGCAGAAGTGGGCAGAATGAAAACGGCCAGAAAGTATAGAAACACTAGATGAATAGGTGCCCTCACAGCGTGGAAATCATACATGGACGCGTCGTGGATGTATTGTGGTAAAAGTAAGGCCTCTGGAGACCGTCAACCGTCTTGGCAGTGCGCAGCTATGAGGGAGACTCATGACAGAATTGTGTTATTTGGGCTCCAAACCAAAATACAGCATAGACAAACAATGTACAACTACGCCTCATTACAGAAACGCTGGATATTTGAGCTTGTAACTCACGAAGTCTTGAACTTTGGCTGCTGCGATGGTAGTATGGGGCCGCCCGAACCACTGGGAGCAGCAGGTTCCTTGGATTTCTGGACTCTTACTTTCATAAACTGTTTCCCAGCTCTCTTTAGCAGCGCCCTTCTGCCGATGCCATGCATATCAATGTAAACAAGCCCCACATTCCGTGCAGTGCCAGCAAGGAGCAAGGAGCTCTCAGCTGCCTCAGGGCCATACCTATAATGAGTATTAATGACGGGGAGGACTTGGTTGAGAGGGGGTGCGTACTTGTGCCCAACAACAGCACCAATTTGCTCAGTACCCGTATCTAAAATCCGTCTGCCAGAGTGGTCGATGGTGGATAGGATGAGGTCGGCAGAAAGCAGGAAACGTTGTGTTCGCGATATTGTATTCTGTGGGGGCCGATAGTCACTCGGAAGGCCAGATATCGCGCGAGGAGGCAGGGGCGGTGCAGGGGAAGGCGATCGACGCGGGGGGAGTTTAGGCTGATCTCTTGGTACCGAAGTGGCTGCGCCCAAGTAAATAGGAGGTGACGGTGACGGAGCACGGGGTGGCAAGGGCGGTGACAAGGTACCAGACGGATAGTTTGATGAAGCAGTCGCTAGACGTTCACCCCTAGCCTTCTTGGCTCGGCCTCCGACAGCACGGCGGATCATACTGTCAATGAGCGCAACAGTCTTGGCGCTTATTTTAACCGCTTGGCCGCTGACGGCATGGACAGTTGCAAGATTTTTCCGCGTGTTTTCGGATGTAAGAAACACTAAGGCACGGGGGGGCAGTGGGGGTGGGGCACCTCCAACAGTGGGTGGGGTAGGGGTAGAGGAACGAGCAGCGGGGCTACGTTGCGATGGAGTAGAGTGAGAGATGTAGTAATTCGATGCGGCCGTGACAGTTGTGAGAAGAAGATTTGTCGTTTGAGAGATTGCATGGCTATCCAAGATCCAATATAAATAAAGAAGTACTGTGACATGGACGATGACCTGCCTGACCACTGAGGCTGACGTCGTCATCCAGTCTTGCTGATCCGGAGGGATGGCCCGAACAAACATTTCCATGGCATTCGCGTCATGTTCTTGCCCACTCTCCTCCGGAAGTTCCAGTATAACAGGATCGTTCTCGTGGCCCTTCTCGCCCAATCTAGGATCTTCGCGGACGCGGAACTTGTCGTCCATTTCACCCACAATTTCGCCTGTCTCTTCGTTCACCAGAACGAGGTGGCCACGGAGGTCCCCGTAGCCCCCAGGCACAGCAGATCCGATTATGTTGTTTTTGGGCATTGTAGAGTCATTACTGCCGTTCCCTGCCCTCAAGTCAGCATATTGGGACAAGATGCCTTCGAACGTTTCAAGGTCCTCAACAAAGCCCTCGCTTCTCCCCCCGCTGAGAGGCGATTGGGCGATCGACAGAACGATCTCAGCGGGGTCGTGGCTGGTCCCGCGGAAAGTGTATGTTCGAGATGATGGGTTGTTCATATATGATACATGGATAACACGGGCTGGATCGATGGGGGTTTCAAATGAATTCAAGCGTAGCACCAGATAAACATCACGGTCGGCTGTGGACGCTTCTGATTGCGAGATTGGCATCGAAACGCACTCAAGGTCAAGGGTCCCACATTGCCGGGTTGTGGTTGTTGTGAGAGTCGCATTTGAGAGGCTGAGAATGAGGTATGCCTCAGGTTGTGAGATCATGGTGGTAAAAAGCCAAGGCAGAGCTGTGCCATTACGAATGGAAAGCGGTGACCTGATGAAGCAATATCGAGCTCCTGGGCCTCAAGACAATCATAGTATCACGTGACATGTCTGGAATGACGACGTCTTTACGTAAACAAATTCCAAGGTTGCTCGCATCCTCAATTTCCTGGTTTGAGCTTGCGAGATTGAGCGCTGAGCGCTGAGCACTGGCTGAACATATCAGCCAGGGCTTGTGGTATAAGGTGCAGTAGATTTAGTCTTTCTGATCCTTTGAAATAATGAAAATTGCCCAGCCGCCAAGTCAGATCCAGACATGATTGTTCAATATTGCCACTGTTCCTAAAAATAAATGCCAGAATAAATTCTAGCGCACAGCGCTGCTATTCGCACCTCCTTATTGCGTTCCATTTTCGCGCCCATTCATTTGCCAGCCATTCGAGTTCGGCACTACTAACCAGTTACTCATGCACGCTTCCTCTCCGCTGCTTTTCCTTTTTGCTTTCGTTCCTGCAATGCTCGATGCATCCCCCCTTCACAACAGCATCCACCATGTCTCTGGGAGACACAAAGGCCACGCAAAATCAACCCTCATCACCCGGGCCAACGACACAGCGCAAGAGCCCACCGATGTTTCCAAAGCAACTATTTCCACCATCACCCAGCTTTCGGACCTTTTCCCAGTGTCGCTGGGCTCGGGGTCCTGGTCAACATCACCGTTGGCGCCAAACCCCCTACCCCTTTCCGATGCAACATTGCGCCCGACGCACCTCCTCTCCGCCCTCTCACACGACTATGTCGCCGCCCCTGACGGCAAGCAGTCGATGAAAGCCCACTACCACAAGGGCTCCTACACATTTGCTTTCAAACCCCAAGGTGGTCTATCGTTCTATGCCCCAGGACCAATGGATGTGGATCTTACAACCGCCAAAGAGGCCACCCTCGGCTACTCTGTTTTCTTTGAAAGCGGCTTCGCGTTTAACCTTGGTGGCAAGCTCCCTGGGCTTTGTTAGTCCCCCTGCCCACCCCCGTACCCTTCACTGATATATTTTGCAACAACAGACGGTGGTAATTCTGAGGATGAATCTATTTCTTGCTCCGGTGGCCGACGCTCTTCAGCCTGCTTTTCCGCACGACTGATGTGGCGCACCAACGGCGATGGCGAATTATACACATATCTGCCCCCATTCACAGATCCTCAGTTCGCTGCAAATAAGGCACAGTGCAATGTCCCCCCGGCCTCGGACTGCAATCCGACCTATGGTGCATCTATTGGACGTGGATCCTTCAAGTTCGCCGCTGGGCAGTGGACGACTGTGAGTGAGCGTGTACGACTCAACACTGTAGGACGCGCAGATGGTGAGCTAGAGCTATTCGTGGGCGGACAGAGCGTTATAAATGTGACGGGATTGATCCTGCGGGACAGCGATAAGGGCAGAATGCGGGGCATTCAAATGCAGACGTTTTTCGGAGGTGCGTTCCACCTTTTCTGAAGCGCATGTTAATTTACGATATCGATAGGGTCCAAACCACAATTTGCGTCTCCCAAGGATCAAAATGTGTTCTTTTCTGATTTTTCTGTCGCTATCCTACATGCGCTCCAGTGAGAGCCCGGGGTGTTTGAATTGAGATTTCTTTTGGGACATGAAGTTGGTTGGGCATGCCCATCACTAAGCCAGTGCTCATGTGTATATCAGTGAATACATTTACTGTTGAAATTTGCCAGAGGTATGCCTTGGCTGAAGCCTTGGCCGTATTTGCATTTGCGGTGAATGTGGGAGTATCGCCGGAACATCACCGGCGTAATTCCCCAGTTTGTCAGTGTAATTGTAGTTGTGTCTCCTCGTCGGACACGACCCTTGTTCCGCCCCATTGTCCGAATCCTCGCCACAGCTATGTCCTTGAACTACATACTCATATAACATACCAGGCAGCAAGATTCCGACCCCTGATTCACCAACCAAATAATAATTTAACACACTACTCTACCTTGAAGAAAAACTAAGAGACAACAAATGGGTGACATGTGGCTATGGTACGGGATGTATTGTATATATGTGGACAGATAGAACATGAGTGAGTGGATGGGTCGTCGCGAAATAAAGTAGTGTATGTAGTCTATGTATATGTGGCAGGGAAGCGACACGAACGGACAGATAGATAGAAAGAAAAACAAACTTTTAGACAGACTCAAGCTTAAACGGGGGGTGGCGCGGGTATGGTTGGGGATTTGACGAGTTGACGGCGCTAAAACACTTCCTGACGCGCGATCTCGCCGATCCCATCTGCATCGACAAGCCACCCCGCACACCCTTCCTCTCCATCGACAGTAACGGCATCCGGTGTGCCTTGAACCCCACACCTCGGGCTCGCACATGCACCCTCTGCACCGAGATCCCACTCCACATCAGTCATCTCGGCCACCCTCGCGCGCTTCCTCGGGTCCCTGACCATCAACCTCGCGACCGCACTCCGGGCGCCAGCACTCCCCGCGAGCCCCTTGCCTTGCCTCTCCTCGTCGTCAGGCGTACATCCGCATGCCGGCCACTCCCATTCGCCTCTTGCGATC